>JAUKPP010270147.1:0-11258 GCA_032273245.1 Phyllaplysia taylori | reverse complement strand
ACAGTTTAACACTAGATTCCCATTAGGTGGGCGAGATTTGGCACTGGGCGAAAATAGCAGCACAAAAGATAATATTAATATTAGATCTAATCATTGTGGCATCATCATGTCAATGTCAATGTGACATGTCATGATGTGTCGACCATAGACTATAGATCATCCATCATGTGTGTAATAGAGAAGAAGAGGCAGAGGCAGAGAGGAGGCCTTTTTTGTTCAGAACCATGTCAGACTTTCGTAACTCTTTATTGCAAGATATTATAGGCCTCTAGGCAGTCTAGCAGCAGCATGTAGTCATGTAGGCTACATAGCGAAAACACACATAGTACTGTATAGCAAATTATTTTTCAGGTCGTGAATTTTTTGGCACATATTAAATGAACACCATGATGTCCATGTACATAGCATAGTGATGGCGATGGGAGGAGATGTGGTGACCCCACCAGGTGCAAAAGGCAGACCCCCCCCCCCCCTCCCCGGTGTGTGGTAGATGCTATGCTTCTCACCAACACACCCCCACTCTCCCTCAAGTGAGTTTCTAATATTTCTTGCACTTCTTTTTATACTAGCCAATGAGCATCCTCGGTCCCGAGTAAGTCCCAAGTCAACCCTCGGTGAGGTATTCGAAAGGCTTGCTTGCTTACCCAGCCAAGTCAGTAGTCTAGCGCAGTATATTTCCGTTTTTCTGCTGGGATAATGTCCCTCTCAGCCCGGGTTGGCCCTGACAGGCAGGGTCGAAGTCGCCTGTCCCTTAAATGACCTTACAGTGTTGAAAGGGACGTTAAGCCAACAACCAAACCAACCAAAAGCAGACGGTACTGACACAGATCGTCCGCGCTCGGGGATCGAATCGGGGTCTCGCGCATGACAGACAGAGAGCCTAACCATTACACCACAGCGCCGGTCCAAGGGGTGTGATCGGGGCAGATGTAAGGGAAGGTAGTGGTTTATATCTATGGGTAGGACAGTGGCACTTTTGTATCAGAAAAAAAGATTCTGGCCCTGTATTCTGGGGTTGGAATGTCATGCATTCTTCCTGTATAGATCCCTTTTTGTTTTGTTTTTTCTCGTTTTTGAATACCTCTTTGGCAATCCAGCGCTACGCCCCTGGGCATATATTTCTTAATGAATATATCTAATATCAAACTTGGCTGTTTTTTATTCTATGCTGCTTCTTTCTTATGAATAAATTAAAAGATTAGAATTTAAGATGTTTACTTTTCCTTCCTCAGTATTGACTGTATGACAGATGGTTGGAGATACCAGTCCTCATTGGCATTGCTAATGTACAGACTGGCTTGTAGATGTGTGAGGTGGAGAGAGATAGAGGTAAGACTGGATGCATGTACATACGGAACACAAAGTTGCTATGAGAGCGACAGCCGGGTAAGTGACATTCGCTCATTTCTTAGCCATTGAATTGTCATCCTTCTCACAAACGAGCCTATCAGCATTTTTGGTAATTATCGTGAAAGCCAGCCAAAGATTTAGGCCATTCTTAAATTTTTACTGTTTGAGAACTGCTGCTGCTAATGACGTGACCATTTTTAAAAGCTATAAATATACCGCTTTGACATCGTCCGCAGTGGGGATAAATTCAAAACTGCAAATTCGGACAATTTGCCACTTTTTAAGATGGGCGACAAAATGATGTATTTGGCTCTCATTTATTCATTTTCTAGAAAACTTTAGAATGTATTTCTGAGTTCACCCAATTTGGACTTGACCTTATAGAAATGTCGTTTGTTCCATGTGATTATGTTTATTTTGTGTAAGTTTACTTTTTTTTCCCTTCTCAATTTCTCTGTTTCTTTCTCTCTCTTTCTCCCTCCCTCTTTCTTTCTCTTTCATTCTCCCTTCCTCTTATTTTGTCCCTCTCTCTGTGTTCTCTCCTCCTCGGCTTTGCCATGTCCTCCTACTCTCTCCCTCTAACGACATTTCCTTTTCTGCCAGCTCCTCTGTCTTCCTTCTTGTTTGTCTGTCTCTCTCTTACTCACTTCCTTCTCTCTGATTACCCTGTCTTGTTTCTATTTCTCTTCCCCCCCCCTCTCTCTGTCTCTCTCTCTCCATATGTCTTTCTCTTTCTCCTTCTTTTCTTTGTCTGACACTGTTTCTCTTACTACCTTCTGTCCATCTCAGTATCTGTTATTGCATCTATCTTGTTCCTTACCTCTCTATGCCTTCTCAATCTCTCTTTCTTTCCCTCTTTTTTTCTCTCTTTTTTTCCCTCTCTTTCTTTCTTTTCTCCCTCTCTTTTTCTTGTTTTCCCTCTCTTTCTCCCTTTTTCTCTCTCTCTCTCCCTCCAAGGCTTACTTCTCACCTTAACTGTCTTTCTCTCTGTCTTGTCTTTTCTTTCTTTCTTTTTGTTGTCAATATCTTGTCTCCAGTCCAGTCACGCTTTTGTACTCTGTGTATCTTCTTCCTTTTATCTTTCTCTGTCTCTCTTTACTCTGCCTATGTAACCTATCTGTCTACCTCTCTCTCTCTCTCTCACACACTTGCGCACACACACATGGACACACACTCTTTCTCTTGCACACAAATACATGCACTCTATCTTTCTCTTTTTCTTGCTCTCTCTTTCTTACTCTCTGTTACACCTACAGGCATAAACATTCACACACAAACACACACCTACGCACGCACACGCACACCACAAACACACACACATTACAAACACACAAACGCACACACTACAAACACACCATAAACACACACACATTACAAACACACACATACAAACACACACACACACTACAAACACACACACTACAAACACACCAATAACACACACACACACACATACACACTTTACCTCTATTGTATTGTTTTGCCCTGTGTCAAGGTGACTGCCGTCCACCGCACAGACTGAGGTCATTTCCAGTACGGGAGATCCTGGTGCTCTCTTCAGGCTGCTGGGCAGGGAGGAGGAACCCTCCAGACAGGTAGAGAAAAAGTCATATCCCACCCCTGGGTACCAAACTGTAACCTTTTGCATTGTTAGATGAGTTTGCAACCAACTGCACCATTTGCGTTGCAAACATGATGAAATCAGGCGCTTGTCAATTTTTGGGCATTTTGAGTTGTCAATGTCATGTCAAACCTTGAACATTTGTCTGTCTCTGACTGAGGAAATTGTCTATTGATCTTGTATAGAAGTTACGATATTTGTGAGTTGCCCTCTATCAGAAGGCAAATTTATGATAAAATACACATTATTGTATGGAAGCTTTCAAAATTTTTCTTTTTTTTCTTTCTAACAATGTTCTTGAGCATAATACACTATGAAATTTGTTTTAAGATGGATACGGAAGGCATTAGGTCACAAAAATCACTCATAATAAAAATTATCTGACACTCAGAAAGAGGCTGATAAGTCTGTTCCGACTTCTTTGACGAGCGCCTGATTCCATGAAGTTGCGATGCATTTGCTGTGTCTGCTCTGTGGATCTTGGCTTGATTCTCATCTTTATTTTGCACTGCTGGATTTGTCTCTTTCTCTGTCTCATAGAAGTCTAAGACTAGTCTCTGTGGTGTAGTGGCCCACCACAAACAACAAACCATGAAGACTTTATTGATCCCCATAGGGAAATTTGGATACAATGGCATGTACATGTACTTGCATACATCAAATAAATCGAACAATGCAATCATATATAAGTAAAAAGAGGCAAACGTAATAATATCATTCATAGACAACCATACCGACACCATTATTGGTTGCCACTGTGCAGCGCCCGGACACTTCTTGTGAACCAACTCTGCTGGCTTTGTCTCTGTGTTTCTTCCATAGGACTTAAACCTACTTTGATCATCTCTACATATGGATATCACGCCCTTTCTGTTTCAAATCTTTGCTTATACCATGCTTGGCTTATGTTCACTCAATCGAATTTTGAACAACCACAATACCATCTCTACATCTATAAACCTGGTAGACTTTCTTTTTATAGAAATCAACAGCTATAATTGAAAACACAGCAACCAAACAAAATATTAAAAAAAATTTAGAATCACAAAGGCATGATTGGTGGTAGTGGGCACTCTGGTGTGGTCTGGTCCTATTCTTTTCCTTGTGTTATGATTGTCCTAATCTACTCTCTTACGCAGGAATGACCTTATCGTGTTGATAGTGCCATAAAACTTCAACAAAGCAAATATTCAATTACTAACACATATGTAATAATGTCGATAGTACTGTTAAATCTCACCAACAATACGGCTCTGTTGTCATTGCTGTCGCGTGTTGGGTTCTGATAGATCTAGATAGAAGTACCCAAGGAGTTGCTTTGCGCAGTCTGTTTATTTAACGAATAAGAGAAGAGCATCATTCTAAACTTACTCACAAACTCAGCTGGGAACTACTTCCGATCAGTTTCAAGTTTCAATGTCTGTATCTTCACACAAAATGACTCGTGTAACAATTGCATCGTAATGTGCTTCCTAAAACCTCGACTCCAATACACTAAGTGTTTGATGGTGCTTATTACAGACCACCTCTAATCCGATCTTTAATGGTGCTTAAGACATAAAATTCATGTGAGGTTGTCAAATGAGAAAAAAAACTTACAAGAACTGAACAAATAATATAATCACACATGCATGAAATTGATGTTGAAAGGATTATAACTCTTTTGGACATACTGTATTGGAAAAAAGATATTTGTTCATTTTTAGGTTATTTCTGACTTTCTGCAAACATCAATTGTGCAAGGTCCAATGTTATCAACAATAAATGTTGAGTGCTACAATTAATCAGGGCAAGCAAATCTTATTTTGTTATGGGTTGCAGGAGGCTATGATGTCTTAGTTTGTGGCGTGTGGCTACATTCAGTACACTTGAAGACTTGAGTGTTTAGTAACAATGTCTGGTTCTCGTTTGTTGCAAAATGTTTGGACATCTCGTGTCGTTATTGTAGGAATTTAAGTTGATTACATAATTGAATCCCAACGTTTAAAGCCTATTTAATCATCAAGTTTTGAAGAACATTAAGAACTAATTTACAGTAAAGTGATATGGGAATTAAGAGAAAATAGTGAACGATATTTTTGAGAAACTTCTTCGTCGGAGCGACGCCCACCGGGCTCAGAACCTGTGAGTGAAAAACAAAATCTTACGAAAGATTATTAACTCAGCTATAACAAAACAAGCACAACTTTCTTTTCTTCTTCACTTTTACGATGTGGCTTATCTTATTTTCTTGTGTGGGTTATAGGCAAGCCTACTGTAAACAGCAAATAATTTGATGCATTATTAGAAGGTGTAATTATTAGTAGTAATAAGGAGTGAGTTATTAATAGAGGTGCCAGCCTCGGCTGTTTTAGCCTCTTCTTGTTTTGATTTATCACTTAAGCGGGCTTATGTTCCCCGAGGATTGTTTTTTGTAGGCACTTCGTGGGCACGCAAAGCCACATCAGGCAAAATTATTTGTAATAGCGAACAAGTGAACTTAAATTTCACATTAATGCTTTATTGGAATGTCCACTTGGGCTAAGATCAGTATTTTTCGTGAAACACAATGCTTGATAACGTTTCCTAATTATTGATGCAGCCTTCACTGAAACACTAGAGTTGCCTCTGATGTGTAATGGTTAGGCTCTTCGCCTTGCAAGCGAAGTAGCCCGTCTCTTAAATGACCTTACAGTGTTGCAGGGGACGTAAAACTGGTAATCAAACCAAAAACCAAACACTAGAGTTGCCTCTGATGTGTCACAACAGAAATGATCTCATCATACATGGTAAATTGAGATGTTGGTTTCCCCTACCGTTTATTGTACGTCTTCTTCCTTCAAAGTACCGTACCAAATCACTTCGGGTTTTTCAAATAACAGGGCCGCAGTGTAATGGTTAGGCTCTTTGTCTATCATGAAGAGGATGGCAGTTTGGGAGTTCCATCCCCACATTGGACATGCCATGTCTCTACTGGGGTGTTCTGATGATCTCAATCTAGGTCGCCCTGACAGGCAGGGTGAAAATAGCCCACCTGTTGAATGATCTCACAGTGTTATTACAAGAGGTGTAAAAAAGATAATAAGACAACCAACCAATGAGATAGCATGTGTTTGTCTCAACTATGCATCCTAGATTAAACAAGATGGCTGTTGTATCCGATCCCCTCTTTCGGAGCAGGCTGTATCTCTTCCTGTTTTTCTTCATCGTCAAGAAAAGACGACAGTTTGTCCTTCTCTCATCTTTCCTCAAGGGTTCTTCTCTCTCCTATACTGTCGTCTGTGCCAAAATTAAATGGTTAGGCTCTTAGCTTACCTTGGCAGAAGACCCGAGTTCAATTCCCTCATGGAGACAAGCAGGTCTACTTGCGTCTCTCTGATGGGATCTGTCCCTCACAGCAATTGTTGGCCCCGGTCGGCAGGGTCGGAGTAGCCCATCTGCTAAAGAACTTAGTCTTGTATGGGATGTAAACCAAACCAATCTCTCCTGTAAGGGCAGATGTTGTCATCTCTTCTCGTGTGTTCTCTAGGTCAAGGAAATGTAGGAGTTAGTCTCTCTCCTATCTTGTTACACAAGCGTTACGTCTCTCTCCTATCTTGTCACACAAGAGTTAGTCTCTCTCCTGTCTTGTCACACAAGAGTTAGTCTCTTTCCTATCTTGTCACAAAGAGTTAGTCTCTCTCCTATCTTGTCACACAAGAGTTAGTCTCTCTCCTATCTTGTCACACAAGAGTTAGTCTCTCTCCTATCTTGTCACACAAGAGTTTAGTCTCTCTCCTATCTTGTCCCAAAGAGTTAGTCTCTCTCCTATCTTGTTACTCAAGCGGTACGTCTCTCTCCTATCTTGTCACACAAGAATTAGTCTCTCGCATATCTTGTTATGGTGACTTTCTTTCTAGCCTAGGACTCCTGCAATAGGCCTTCGTCTTGACATAAGCCTTACCTGCTGTTCTACTGTAACACATTTGGTGAAGTGTGTTGTGTTCATACGGCATATAAGTCTTTGAAATGTGTTAAGACATCACTTCACGTTTGAAGAAATGTGTAGTGTGCTCTATACTGACACATTTCATAAAAGTCGGACGCATTTAGGTCACAACAGAAATGCCTCAGTTCTACAAATATAGTGGATAGAAACCAACATAAACAAAACAATTTTATGACGAGAAGGATAGTCATCGAGCACGGCTCTGCCCATTTATGATTTGACAAATGTGACTTACAACATGTAACCCTGTACCCACCCAGAGAGTGTATGAGGAAAGTCGTACGTTCTCATTGTCACATACATGTAACATGCTGTAGTGATATCACACATGTGATGACGTGTGTTGTTGTCAAACAGCGCAATACTCATGAAATGTTCTGCAAGTTCACTGCATGTTTGAAAGAAATGTGTCGTGTACTCATGGCTCACATTTCAGAGGTATTGCACATGTATGGATAAGAAGAACTCTGTCGTGTTAAAAATCACACGGGAAAAAGAGCATGATAATGTGGCAGCAAGATGTGGAAGTTGGTCACCTCTCTCAGTGGTGCACAAGTGTCACTTACCATATATAACCCTGTACCCACCCAGGGGGTGCTGTGTATGTACACCTCTGTGGATGAGGAAAGTTATTTGTTCACATTGTCACAAAATCTTGATGTGTTGAAGTGATGTCGCACATGTGGTGACGTGTGCTATCGTCATACAGTGTGCTCTCCACTGAAATGTTATGGAATGTGTAGTGTGCTCTGTCTCATATTTCAGAGAAGGTGCACACACATCAGTCACATGAGAAATGCCCACGTTTGAATATTGCTCAGGAGAAAGAATGTGATATTGCTCAGAAGAAAGAATGTGATATTGTGACAGCAAAACTTTGAGATTGGTTACCAGATGTTTCTCTATCAAAGGCTTAAATGTGTGGCTTGCAATGTATAACTCAACCCATCCAGGGAGTGCAGCGTATGTACACCCCTGTCAATGAGGAAAGTTGTACAAAATCTTGATGTGTTGTAGTGATGTCGCACACGTGGTGACATGTGCTATCGTCATACAGTGTGCTCTCCACTGAAATGTTCTGGAAGAGCGCTACACGTTTGAAGGAATGTGTAGTGCGCTCTGTCTCCAATTTCAGAGGAGTTGCACACACATCAATCTCATGAGAAATGCCCACATTTAAATATTGCTCAGGATAAGGAATGTGATATTGTGACACAGCAAAAGTTTGAGATTGGTCCCTGGATCTATCTCTATCAAAGATTTAAACGTGGCGTACAATATATAACTCAATTCCCATCCAGGGAGTACTGTATGTACGCCCCTGTCGATGAAGAAAGTTGTAAGTTCACATTTGTTTTATTCTGAAGTTGTTTCAGCTCTTAGGTAGGACAGCATAAAAAAACAACTTTCTTTGATGTGCCTTCTCAACATCTGAAATATCAAACCCTCTCTCTGTACTTGTGCACTCGTCCTTGGCTTATGTATAGTATACACCGCCTCTGAAATGACCTTACAGCTCTGCAAAGGGTGTAAAACCCAAGGCAAACCATACAAAAATGGTTTAGCATACTTACATAAAATCAGAATTTTTGCTCTGTTTGCATAGGCCCATTTAAGTTGAATAAATACTACACAGTCCTCCCTATTCTCTTGGATTTCTTCACTTAGTACTGTTTTCCCTCTTCTATGGCTTCGTTCCCTGATTTGTTAATGTAGCAGATTTCTGTTTCACAACTTTATGGCCTTTTCTGCCCACAAGACTTCTATTTTTGTTGTTTTCTTTAGGGACTTGGTTCGTTCGAGTCTGTTGTTTCAAAGCACCAGGAAATTGTTTGAACAGAAATAGGGATTGGAGGCACATTGTACCATATGCAAGTTAATTCTGTTGTGGAAAGGATGGCCAAGTACAAATTGCAACAAGTGACGCAAAGAAAAACTGGTTAGGGGGCGTCAGTGGGTGAGAAGTGAATCGCCCACCTACTTATGCGGAGATCCCATTTCAGTTTCTATGGCTCTGACTCCCGCCCTATTGGGAGATGGACGTAAAATTGGGAGGTCCCACTGCTAGTGACCTTATAGTGTTGCAAGGGGTGTTAAGCCAAAACAAACCAAACCAAAGATCGGTTTAAATATATATGAAGAAAGTGAACAATTTCTTATCTTTTAAAGTAAATTAAAGGAAGAAGACGCACAGTAGAACCACGAGGAAATAACAGAGGCTGTAACAAAGAACCTGTTGTATTGTCGCTTCCCGTGGCAAGGAGCACAGCAGAGGCAATGGTGTAAGGTGAATAACATTTTCTTTCATGAAACAAAGCCTGTCTTGGGAAAAGAAAGAAGAAAAGTAAAGTCGACTTTATTCATCCCCGTACGGACATTCATTGTACAATGATGGTGGTATGGAAAAACGTTCATAGTCATTCAGGCAAGAACTGGAGAAGTTTATCTGTGGCATGTAAATCATTTGTCTGCACAAAAAATGTTTTTAGATTTGATCAGCATTTCTGCATTTTTATTTTTTCATCACTGATTATCAGCCTTATGTGATGAAGAAACTTTTAAGAGGTCAAGTTTTATGATTATTTTATTTTAATGGGTTTTTACAGTAATGACAATTCAAATCATGAGATCACAATATTTTCAAAATTGGTAGAGAAAACTTCGAATTGAAAGAACTGGAGGTCCTGAAATTTCGTATCTTGGAATGTTAATTTTTTATAAAGTCAAATAACAAAGGTATCATTTAACCTTTTCTACGGTCCTACCTCTTTGGAAACACACATTCTCATCCGATCGCCGAAGTCAAGTGACATCGGTCGCAGTTAGTACAGTACTGAGATTGGTGACCACTTGGGAACACTGCGTACATTAGGCAACCCTTTTTCTGCTACGGACGCAGCACAGACCTGCCACTTATACAGAAAAAATCCGTATTATACAGATTTTTCTGGTGAAAATTCGAGAAAATACGGAAACACGGGTTTCTATAGTCAAAATACGGAATGGTTTCGTCATGGTGGGGGCCCGCCTGTTTGGATTAAACTTTTATATTTTTACCGGAAATACTCTCCTGTATTTGAAAATAAGCGTTTCCGGTTTGCAGCAAACACCTACCGCATACAAAGAAAAACTTAAGTCTGCTTAAGTGAAAAACACAAAAATGAACAAAACCCAACCACTTTTCATTTTACCCCGGCCTGAGATTGTGATCTAAAACGAACAAAACCCAACCACATCTAATTTTACCCCGGCCTGAGATTGTGATCTAAAACGAACAAAACCCAACCACATCTAATTTTACCCCGGCCTGAGATTGTGATCTAAAAAGAAAAAAACCCAACCACATTTCATTTTACCCCGGCCTGAGATTGTGATCTGAAAAGAACAAAACACAACCACATTTCATTTTACCCCGGCCTGAGATTGTGATCTGAAAAGAACAAAACCCAACCACATTCCAATTTACCCCGGCCTGAGATTGTGATCTAAAAAGAACAAAACCCAACCACATTTCATTTTACCACGGCCTGAGATTGTGGTCTAAAAAGAACAAAGTTTACACTCTATAATAGTACATGATACCCTCTGCCAGAATGTGGAGACAGGTGCTGTGGTGTAATGGTTAGGCTCTTCGCCTTGCATGCGGAAGACCCC
Source organism: Phyllaplysia taylori (assembly GCA_032273245.1). Classification (NCBI taxonomy): domain Eukaryota; kingdom Metazoa; phylum Mollusca; class Gastropoda; order Aplysiida; family Aplysiidae; genus Phyllaplysia; species Phyllaplysia taylori. Next base: position 666 of record JAUKPP010270147.1, on the reverse strand, counting down.
GGTTCGATCCTCGTTCGCGGACGATCTGGGTTTTTTTCTGCTGGGATTTTTTATTTCAGCCCGGGTTGGCCCTGACAGGCAGGGTCGAAGTAGCCAATCTCTTAAATGACCTTACAGTGTTGCAGGGGACGTAAAACTTGTAACCAAACCAGAATGTAGAGGCTGCTTTTCTTCTCTTTCCTTTATTCTCTACTCCTTCTCTTCAGCTATCATGTTGGTGCAGTTGGTTGCAAATTTTCTTTACATGCAAAAGGTTTAAGTTTGATGCCCAAGGTTTGTGATATGACATTTTCTCTACCTCTCTAGTGGGCTCTCCTCCAGACCCAGAGCACTGATGAGGGTCTGGACTCGCCGTCCGTGAAATGACCAGCGCTGTGTAAGGAAAGGTCGAGACACAGCTAACAATACTTCTTATTTTCTGTCTCTTTCTCCTCTTTTCTTTCCTCTGTTTCTTTCCGGTTCTTCCTCCTTCTCTGTCATTTTTTTCCCCTCTCTCTTTCTCCTCATCATCCTCCAGTCTTTTTCCATGTTTTTCCCCTTTTCGTCTCCTGTGACTTTCTCTTCTACTGCTGCTATCTTTTCATCTTTTGCATACTTCCCCCTTTCTTTTGCTGTTCTACCTATCTTTAGCTCTATCTTTTTTTTTTTTTTTTTTTTTTTTTTTTT
>JAUKPP010270146.1:1306-19985 GCA_032273245.1 Phyllaplysia taylori | reverse complement strand
CCCCCCCCCCTAACAGTAGGCTATCTGGGCAATGACTTATACCTTAATACAAGCCTGCACCAATTTTTCTTGGCCTCTGCTATACTACTGGTCACTTCGTCAACTGACAATGTTTTTAAAAATCCATACTGAAAATGCCAGGTGAGTTGGGTATAAAACTGAAATTGAAAAATACAAGTACCAGCCTTTTCACTACTTAAAATAATTGTTAATGGGAGCATAAATTTCATCTTTTTATCTAACATTTTAATAATTGAAGCCCTTCTTAATGCTTTTCTAATCTCTCCTTATAGTAGGGAGAGAAAGTAACATACCACACTATGGCATATACATTAAAGATAAGGCAAATCATGACATAGGTAATGATAGAGCCATAGTTTATATATGACCTTGACCCAAGAGAGTCATTTTGCAACTCTCCAACGATACTCTGTGATGCTACTCTAAAACTGGACCCACTAAATCTCAACGCAACCCGATAAAAGTAAACAAATTTACTTGACAGAACTTTAGTTTCATGAATATAAGCATGATTGTTACTATAAGAAACAGAGAGCTAAATCATCTCTTCAAAGCCAATAAAAAACAGTGAATGATTCAACAGATATCATGTTAACTGACAACACAAATTTGTTAAATAGTTTGTAACGAAGCTCATCAAAATAATTTTCAAGAGACAGTGGTTGTCTGAATCAAAAGCTAAAGAAATCCAGTTGGAAATCAAACAGACTGATAAAATATTTCAACTTCTTTATAACAAACAGAGCAAGGTGCATGAGAAGCCAAAATTTGTGAAACGGCAAAGTGAAAAACATGACGATGGTCCTGTAAGAAAGAACCATAACAAAATAAAAATAAAAATATAGAGGTGCATAACGATGGGTGCAGCTGTCGTCAGTCCAGGGCAGGCAAATATCAAAGGTTAAGATAAAACAATATCTTAAAAAATAACCAGTCAAATAAAAATAGCTTTCTATCATTGCAGATTCGTTCAATTGCATCGCACATAAAAGTGAACATGAGCACTTTTCATGCATTGCCATTCACCACACACGACATATAATTACATTCGATTGCCGTGGATAATGTCTTTCCGTGGAAACTCTTCTGTAAGGAGGAGGGTTGCTGTCACTACAGACCAAGTGACCTGTCCATTCTAAGCCACAAGTGAAATACAAAACTCCTGTTTCCATCAGACTAAAAGTTTTGATGATAATTCTGTTCATCGTATTTCATTCTCTTTGGCTTTGCCTCATATCGTTTATCGGCTCTGGATTAAATTTCCACCGCCTACAAGCTCCGATTGCAGCCTTCATTCACTTCATTCCCCAACAGTCCTTGCCTGCTACATGAAGAGCTTCATCACAAAAGGCGGTATATAATGCAAAAAAAGAAAAAAATTCATTCGATTTGATAACTTTTGATTTTTAATTATAACCAAGGTGGGTGTGGAGAATCACAAAACGCTTTATCTGCTCGTAAAATCATGACGACAGCAACATAGATTTTTCTTTCACCGCACTTTTCTTGTTCTCTCCCTTTGTGCGTATAACAGTTTCTGTGATGAAGCTTGTCCTATATGCCTCACAACGTCTGCCTTCTTGGGATACCCGAAATCTAAAACAATCTACATGCACCCTCACTTTCATCTTCTTTTAAAAGCAACATCACAAACTTAACACGCGTCTAGAATTAAATGAGCTTTTGGCGCCATACGCAAAGTATAGGGGTAAATTAATCACCTGATTAAAGTAAGGAATGCTATTAGTGGGCTAATAATAGTGGAATAGAATTGTTACTATATATTACTTGTCATCACATTAATGCAAACACTGGGAACTATGGTTCCAATCTTGGACACCTTTAAAAAAATGTACTGGTCTTGGACACTGGGAAAAGGTAATTCTTGATTAATTCAATGACACACACACAAACACACTCATATCTACAAGAAAAAATACATGTATCATACATATATACAGAAGTGATAATTTGAATGAATCACAGAGTTGAAAAAAGAAAAAAACTTTTGCAAGTCGTTAATAGAAATTCTTGTAGAGTCTGGTGTATGCTCTCATTGCATTTTTGAGAACTAGAACAAGAATTTGTTCACTATTATCCAGTTGTCTGAAGGGTTAGTATTTTTTTTATATTTTTTTTTAGAGAAAATCACTACACTCAGTAAATACAGTACTTGTAAGGTTTGAGCTCACACAGGAAGTTATTACTCGGGTTTGGTCAAGCAAGCAAGTACATAAAATTAAATGGCTTTTCAGATCCTACAAGGCGGTGAATAAAATCATATATCTAGTTGTATTTATTTGTCAAAATTCTATCAAGATTTAAATGAAGACAGCAAGAAAAAATTGCATTGAGAAAATTGAGGAATGCAATTTTTTTTACAAAGAGGCAGCAAAACTCCCTGTAGCAACCATACACAGGTTTTAGATTTTATCTAATTACAGAAATGAGAAAAAGAAAATTAGAGCATGAAAGAAAAAGGAATAATTGAGAATCAATCAAAACCACATTAAATTTTCCAAATCAATCTTTCTTTGAAGATTACAAGAAACAACTCAGTTTGTCAGCTCACCTCATCTGTTACAAAGGAAAAACTTTCAGCTCAGTCCAAAACAAAGTTTAATTACTGTTAGTACAACAAACAAGAGGAAAACAAGTGTGAAAGCCAGATGGGAAGCAAAATACAAATGACAAACATCATGGCCGAAAACGGTGTCCTGTAACAAAGAGGACTTGCGAAGACAGGATTTATAAGAGGGCAAGAAAATCATACTTTGTGGTTATTTCAATCTGGCACAATAATAGTTGAGACAACGGAACAAATCTCATCGCCCTCCTCAACATGATCAATACAAGTCATATTAATAGCATAACATCCCCCCCCCACCCCCCCCCCCCCCCCCCCCAAAAAAAAGGAATACCATCCCCCCTCTCCTCTTATTGAAAACCCATAGATCAGTGGTATTGGCAGCAAAAGAGGAGACTACAGTGGTAACAAACTGACAGTGTGCCATGTGCAATGTTGTATCTCGCTGAGACTGGCTGAAATAGCCAAAGAAGCTGGCGCTCTATAAATGACACTCGATCTGAGACCAAATCTTGACATGATGTCAGTGATGTCCTGTATACTCCACGCTCGGTAAAATCTCAATGTGGAAGATGTCCTGATACAGTAATAGCGCCTTCAAACTTGTAACACAATCCCTGCTACGTATGCATCCTTATCTAAACGTGATCAAATTGCCAAAAATTAACGCTGCTGTCCATGGTATGTGGTAATCAACAGAAAAGTAGCACAATATTGAACAGCGAATTACAACATATTCTTAATCACATGAGCTTTGATATGTTAATCCCAGTTGGAAGCGAAATGTAGTTATGTACGGTTTTCTTTGTGTTAATACGACACTGACTTTAATTATTTTTTTTTGTAAACATTATAACAGAGAGTGCTTTAAAAAACTAACCCTGAAATGAATTTTGGAATTTCACGTACATATAGCTATAAATGTCCCGTGGGAGTTAAAGGTGGACACATAGGTCAGATGTTGAAAAGAAAACACTGTAGCTTCACTTAACACAACTCAGACTGACGGCAACATCTCCCCAATAACCAATCTGCTCTCAACAAGCTTTAGAGGTGGGATATAATCAACATGTGCTCTGCAATAAGATACAATATAATGTTGTATAATACAGTTGAACCTGTTCAAACGACCACCTGCACATATGACCACTTGCCATTGACTCCCAAACCACACTTTTTCTAGATAGTATCCTTCTCTAAGATGACCACCTGTTTAAAACGACCGCTTTTTTCTCGAAGTTGGGTGGTTGGGTTAGCCAGGTTTGACTGTAAGTCCGAGTTCTACTTGTCTCAACCAAAAGTGCACCCCTTCTAACTGCGCTCACTAAAAGCTGTCAAAGTTATTCTTTTTTTATCACAGACAGTGCATAAAACATATGAGGAAATCCAGAACAAAAGAGATGTGTTAGAGATGGCATACTAATGACATAGAAAAGTATCAAAGCATATTCAGGGCAATTCTTGAAATACACTTGGAATAGAATTTGTTTCATGCGATAACACAAAAAAGTTTTCATACACAAAAGGTCATCTTGTCCACAAAAAGCTTTCATAACACTCATTGAATTGAATTTCCTTGTACTCGACTCCTCTCACTAGTTATCAAGAAACAACAAAACATTATCAGAGAACACTCTATACACTCAGAGGAGAGGAGAAATTGTTTAGTTGGGGATGCTAAACAGCTCCTTAATTAAACACTGCAATGCCATATTGGAGTCAACACTCTTATTTCCACCAGGTGAGTTTGAGTACCTCAAGGCTGAAGCATTGGAATGAAAACAGTGAAGGAGAAAAGGAGGAGGGGAAGAGGGAAGAAACTGAAGTGACACACCAGAGAAATGTCACACATTCACCTCAAAGAGATTATGCACACGGGGAGGAATAAGAAAAAAACTTGGAAGTAAAAAAATTACATTATTCAAGAAATGTAAAAGAAGCTCGTAAAAAGGAGAAAGCAGTAAGAAAGCATGTGAGCCAAAAATTTGTCTGAATTGAACACACTAAAAATCAGAAGAGAGCTTGGATGAAAGCAATATCATGTCTCAGTAAGAAAGATGAATTTGTTAAAAAGTCATATTTCACAGCATACTCAAGAAAAAGGTACAGAATTATATCACATCGGACGACCCAGTCCGTCTTAACTGTCTGAGAACAATAAGGTGCAAGTGCTGTGCATTCTTTTTCGGTTCATGATTGGCAAATGACGTCACAGAAATTGTCGTCTGACAGCCGTCCGAACAGGACGTGCTCTTTATTTCAATTTATAGCAAACCAAAAGCGCAACAAACGCAGTGCAGTCGTGATATTGAAATAAGATTTCCTCTTGTTTCCTTGGCATCAGGCTAAAAGTTCTGTGATGTCATTTGCTGATTGCGAACAGAAGAACAAATGCACTGGGTTTGCACCCTAAAGGAGACAAACTTACAAATAATTTGACAGTTGGGCACAGGGAAAAAAAAGAAAAAAAAAGACAGTTGGGTCATTCCAAACAAATGTCAACCAAACCACAGCATCATCAAGTAAATCCTGAACATGCTCTCCTTGCCATACAGGCCAGTACAATTGTTATAATTCAATGTTCTCATAGTGATATTCACACAAGTCTATCATTTATGTAACACAAGGGCTTGTCTTCAGCTACATATGATCACATCCCCTTTTCAAAGACCAAATTTTACAAAGCTACACTACAAATGTAATGTTAGTGTAGGAACCAAAAATGCATCAAGTTGCCAAAGCTTATGTCCTGACAAATTACTTATATCCACAACAATGCACATGTATTTGTATTAAAAAGAAGAAATACAATTCAAAACTTGGACAAAGATTCTTGCTGGCATCAAAACGCTACGCTACAACAAATCTGGAAAGAGACGGATAAATCAAGCATCTAGTATAAAGTTAGTTATTTATAGAGGCGCCAGAATCTTTGGCTGTTTTAGCCTAAATCAAGTGTCTATAAAAGAAAAGTGAGAGCTTTCCAGTCCTCCTGTTAAGTTGTATACTTGTTGTTGCTCTTTTTCTTTATGCTCCTTTCCTAGAAGGAACAAAAATCAAACTGGACACAAGTGTAGGTATTGATATATATACAATTTAACTCAGACTTAAACTTAAACAGTTGGAAAAAAAATAAAAATTATACAGTTGGCTCTGCTTGTGTTGTACTCGTTTGAGTTGTCTACAGCGACCAATGTAGAGCTTGTCGTGTGAGGAACACTCACGCATCATTCTTCACTGAAATGTACAAATCCTCCGATTCTGAAATATCCACAGGCAAGGCAAACACTGACAAATGGCTGGTTCATTCTGTGTCAAACATTAATTAGACTATTTATAGGCCCACAAACTGCTGGTGAATTCATCCCTGTCAAATAGTAACATCAGAATACCAAAGGCAAGTGGGGCATATGGAAGACTCAGCAGTCAACATTTGTAGAGGATCACCAAAATGTGTACATGTTTGGCAGCTGAAAGAAACACATTTGACATGGAAGTACTAAAGGATAGTTCCTTGAACAATTCCACCAGCATGACTTTAAGTTGAAATTTATTCTTAATTACTCATCAATCCGAAACTATCTAGCAAAAAGAGACGTACTTCAGAAGAAGAAATGAAATACAGTCAACTATGGATCAGTTGACATTGTCGGGGGAGTAGAAGAAAGTTGATCTCATCTGAAGTTCAACTTCAACTTAAGCGTTTCATAAATATGAGCAGAGGGAGTTGGACTCGAAAAAATTACCAAACAAAAATCAACTCAAGAGAATTCACCACAAGCAGAGTCAACTTCAGTACATTTCACCGCAAACTTTCATTTTTTTTCCTCAAAACTTTGTCAAGCAGATTGGAAAGTTGCAGTAAGGCACAGTTTCAAGAGTATTTGTAACCCAACCTTTCTATATTTATTAATATCCAAATTACACAGAAAAAATTATGTTAGGAAAGAACAGTCTGAATCAAAGGATTTAAACACAAAATGTTTTTCCTCATAATCGCATAATTGTTCTTTTCAAATCTGTTCTTCACTACTGATAAAAAATTTAGATTCATGTGTGGTGAGATCTTGAAGCCGAATGTTATGTCTTGCTTAAACGTTGTATTTATGTTTGACGTCACGTCCTTGTCTACCACTCCTTGTTGTAAGTTGTTGTCCTTCAGAGAATGAAATATGTCAACATGCAGGATTTGTATTTTGTTTAAATTTGTTAAACGTTCTCGTACAACACATGATAATTAATTATTCTGAAAATTGGTAATTCTAGCCTTCTTCTTCCCACTCTTTCTCTCCCTCTCTCTCCCTATCACTCGATTGATATCAAACAAAAACACCTTTCTCGCTGTCAGCAGTGAAGACAAATCCTTCACTGGGATTAACGTTCTCTCGCAATCATGATAACCTCTTGCTTCACATATTTGACCAACAATACTTACAAGATATCAGTACAACTAAAGTACTATTTGATCATAAAGAAGTGTCTGTGAATACACCGAGTACTGTACAGGAATTTGAAAAAACACTACCATTAGGTAGATATGAAAGATATGAATGCAAAAACAAGTAAGTACCAATTCAATTTTTTGTACCAATTCAATTTTTTTTTTCTTTCTTAAATAATGCAGGCACATTGTATTGTTGAGAGTGCTGTATGGTGAGACCTTTTGTAGTGTAACCATTACAATCCTCTTTAAAAACTCTCCATTAAAGATCTTGACTTAGACGGCACAACGCTTTGAAATATTAAAAAACGCTGTTTTCCACAAAACATGAAAAAAGGGATTAATATCTGTTTTTGCATTTAAATCTTTCAAAACACAAAGATGTCAAGGTCACAAGGGAAGAAGGCAAAATACTGCACACACATCTTCCAACTATCCACCAATAAAAATACCTTTCTAGCATGCGAAGACACAGTTGTAAGGTATACTGGGGTTTTGATTTCATGATTTTTTGCTGCCATCTTTGAATAGCATCCCTAGCACAAGAGGGAACTACATTACAGTTCTGAGGCTTTCATGTATGCTCCTGACAACCATTGCAACAATTGTCTTAGCTGCTCAATCTCATTTCAGACTTTGTGTTTGACTTTTTCTTTATAAACAGGAATAACTTGGGCTGCCAACTCAACCCCAAACATTTACAGATCTTATGCGGCGTTGTCAAGTAGGTTTGTCATCTTCATGATGTCACAAAACAATGTGACATTAAAATCTGTGTACCTAGCATAAAAAGTAAAACTGTTTGACATTCTTTCAAATCGATACAAGTAAGAGGCTATACAGATTACTGTAAAGTTTAAACATGTACAATCTTCTTTAACTTCTAAATTGGCCTTTCGTTTCAGATCTGGAACTTTGCTAATATGGCTAACTGTTCATCCCCTTTGGTGTGGGAATTTGGAATAAAAGAGGAAGCGATGGATGAATCTCGACATCTGTGGCTGACACTTAAGTTAAAATGCAGCCTTGGAATGTATTCTTTGAACTGTACCAACATTAGTACTTTGAAACGACATAAGTACTTTGAAACGCAAACGAATTCATAAAAAAAAAAGTCTCAAATTACCATTACTTCCGCTTTGGTATCACATGGTCATCAGGAACGTACATGAAGCCTCAGAACTATTTCAGGAATGTGAAAGAGGTAGGAGGTGTCATCAAGCTTGAATAAATATAGGATCCCGTTGTAGGGGACTTTGTTATAGATTTGTATACTTTGTTAAGCAGCAACTCTCACTCCTCTAACATTCATGTACACAGGTGCTCCCTTACTAAAGCTTGTAATATCTCAAATAAAACATCTCTATATCTCTCTCCACATGGAATGGTGCAAACAAATACATAGGGAGCGTAAATGCTCATATGGAGTGAGATCTACAAAATGTTAGAAATTTATTTTAAAAGGATTATCTATACACTACATAGGTTGTTACAACCAATATATTCAACATATTCAAACAATTAAAACAATATCAAGAAGCAAACTATAACAGTGGCAGCCAAACTACAAACTATACCACCACAATTCCCAATAAAGAGAAGTGAAACTGATGATCATAAACAAACAAAATAGAGTAAAGCAGGATCTCGTTTTTGTGCTAATATCAACCTAGACGTGCCGTGGGTTTGGTCAAAAGGAAACAGCCTAGGCAAAAGCAGGAACACAACAGAAAATATACGAATATCAGATAACGCTGATGTCTGCTTTTTCAAGTTACTTTGCTGTGCTACATTTTCAGGAACCAAAGCTTCATTTTTAGTAGTTTCTAGATCCTTCATCAATCTCAACCACTATATGTGCTTTCAAAGGAGAATGAATATTCAGGAACATGCTGATCACAAATGCATATTCATCAAATTTGAATACTTTAAGATTTACCTCTCTGTTTTACTTGAAGACAAAACGAGAAAAGAAAAAGCACAGCTTTTTTATCTGTCTGACTTTCCCAGACTTTTGGTAGCAACCAAGCTGTAATGTCCGTGATTTCTTTGGTTCCATTAGATCTAAGTTTAAGTCACTGGCCTAAAACTTCAAGTTCAAGAATAGTTGTCCATACGGTACAACCAGATAATGAAAGTTTATGACTGGAGTGCATTGTTGATCACATGAAAACTTAAAGTGCCAATGTTAAAAAAAACTCATGACTTTGAATTTGATTTTGGAATAAATCACTGGGTAAAATGACATAATCTAAAGCAAATTTAGTTTTGCAAAAGAATGTTCTAATCATCATATCAAAGAATCTGCTTATATCATGACTCCATGACTCGAACTTGTTTTCTAAAGCATCACAAGGCAACCACCTATCTATGTCATTGCATGAATGCCAGATGTATGTATGAAGAGTCAACAGGAAAAACAGGTCAAATCACAAAACTATTCAACTTGTTTAAATTGTTACTGCAGATTAACAAAAGCTTCTTCTTCTTCTTCAGCGTTCCAATGTAAGCCTGATCATGCTCTCAGGCATTTAGCTCAGTCGCCCTGATCTAGTCCACTGTCTGCTCAAGGTCTTTAAAGGAGCCCCACAGCTTCTGTCTCATATCAGTTCCCCCAGACCAGAAATGGGACCTTAAGGTTCTGAAGGTTGGGTAGTCCTGGAGGATGTGTTCCAGGGTTTTAATTCCTGTACTGCATGGACATTCATTTGTACATCCCTTCATTGTTTGTGAAACAGGCCTGAATTGATCACACACTCATCAAGCAAATGTAATCAACCCACAGTCAGCCACGAGAGAAGACATGAGTCTTCAAATTTTGTCATTTAATTCTCTCACAATTTGTCTTCCGTGACTCTTCCTGTTTTTCCCCTAGACTCCTTGTGTGACATCAAAATATGATATGTGAGACACGGATACTGTCCCAATTAAGTAGCCAGCAAGTAAAGCAATCAATGTTGAAACACCCAACAATATTTAAATTTAAACTTTCAAATTGGGCTTTTCTCTCTCTCTGACAATGATTTCAATCATAGTATGAAATTTCGAAAACAACAGTTTGATGATAGCGATTTTATCAAATTCTTTAACAAAATACCACAGAAAAATTGCAAACATATCACTCTCAAATTGTTTTGTAGTTTGTGTGTTTGAACCTTTTCTGAAGAACACTCGGGAAATAAGCAAGGAATAGTAACAACTGTTAAAAGTGAATAAAACAGAAATTAAAACACGAGTTTTCCCCAAAATAGGTAATATGATGTCCCATTTTCCCTCCACATACCTTTTTGCCACCCCACGACCAGAAGGGGAAAGATGGCTGTGATAGAATGGGGTAACTCTTTCATGAACAAGTAGAAGTCTAGAGATCAAGAGAATGTCGGTGGTGTGTTTTTTAGCTTTTCACACTAGAGATCAAGTCACATACAGTATTACAGGAAAGTTTCGTGTCCACCTTCAAGTTTTCTCTATTTCCATTTGTGCGAGTATGGCTAGGCAACTTGAAAAATCCCATCTCACTGCCTAAATGAACTAAAAAGACCATATATCCATCGCCTAAATGAACTAAAAAGACCATTTACCCATCGCCTAAATGAACTAAAAAGACCATTTACCCATCGCCTAAATGAACTAAAAAGACCATTTTTTCATCATTTGAAAAGGAAACAACAGATTTTCAGGTGATAACAGTAACTCTGAGTGGCCAAAATGCAACCAACATCTGATTTAGACTAGCGAAGACAAACAATTAATTTACAGGAAAAAAATAGAAAGTCCTAATAGTCACAGCAATGAATATTGTTGAGCAAATCACTATATGCTAAGAAAAAAGTCAACCGTAACAATCTTATATGATTTCTGTTTTTGTCTTCCAAGACTATTGTCACATCAGCAGTTGCTTTTAAGACATGTGGAGCTTAGTTAATTACTACAGTTAAGGCACCTGAATAATTCAGGAAATGTTGAGTAAGCCTAACTTACTAATTCTACTTTTTTTTTTCTTGCTTTTCAAATATTTCACTCATATGTTTACAGGTTCTGTTATAAAAACAAACACTCAAACAGTTATGAATATATGAAAATTGTTTCATAACAAGGTATAAAAACAATAAAGAATAACAATAATTAAGAGTAAGTAAGAGTAAAAAAAACCAACAAATCCAAATCAACAAAAAGAAATGGCAAGTTACTGTAAAGTAGTGCAACAAATTGCAAAGCCAAATGTTTTCCATTTGCCCTACTCAGATCTTAGTCAGATGGCACTTAAAGTGAACAATTGAGGAAATCAGGAAAAAGCCCGACTTCTATTTGTTCAGTTTCAGCAACTTGCATCGCTTTGTCTGCTCCCACTGCATGACACAACGCTGGTAGACCTTAACACACACATGTGGGCCGTGAAAATTTCACTGCTCAGTGTTGATGCACGTCTAGGACTCCAGAACCTTCTTGTTTGTGGCTTCGTTTGTCGATGATTCGTAGTCTCGTAGGTCTTCCATGGTCATGTCTGAGAGGAGAGACACATTTAAAAATTAGAAATTCTTTCATTGCTTTTCAGACTACAGTTATTCTAATGTCTTTGAAAACATTGTGGCATTCTTATGTGTACTTCTTTTTAAACACATTCATTAGAGGATCCAGAATTTATATAGGCTATTTCATCATTGCCTCTATCACGCCTTAGTGCAATTGTCATAGAAATACAATGATAAATATGTGATTTTGATATTTTTACCTTCATGCTTGGTTAATTAAATGCCCCCCCCCCCCCCCCCCCCCACCTTCCAGGTTATGTCTTCCATCTTGTTAAGTGTCAATACTGAAACTCACCTATCCACTCATCAATCCATGCAAAGGCTTGCCGATGTCCAAGGAGCAAGATGTCACGAACAGACTACGGGAAAGAATAAAAAATATGAATTCACTTATTATATAATTTTACCACTGTGTATGAGAAGATGCAGAAAAAGAAAGTGGCACAGCTCTAAGAAAAGCATGCACATACGATGAACATGACATGTTTATCTGACCCTCTCTAGTTTTAGAAAAATATTCGACAACCAGTGCGGAGCTTTTGGGTTCTATTTTATCTATCATCTGAAAACATGACAAAATTATTAAATAAACTTTCAAACCAAAGGGAGATAAATATTCATATGCTTATCCACTGCATGACCTTATCCTCCTTTGTCTCTCTCTTGACCGGCGCTGTGGTGTAATGGTTAGGCTCTTTGCTTATCATGCAGAAGACCCCGAGTTCGATCCCGGTCGCAGACGATTTGCGTTTTTTTCTGCTGGGATTTTTTTCCTCTCAGCCGGGTTGGCCCTGACAGGCAGGGTCGAAATAGCCCGTCTCTTAAATGACATTACAGTGTTGCAGGGGACGTAAAGCTGATAACCAAAATCTCTCTGTTGTTCTGTCCGTTCTCTTTCTCAATTTCTTTCTCTATCTGTCCGTTTGCTTTTCCAAATAACAGTAAAACATACCCTGTGTGTGAATGATTCAACTCTTCCTTGTAGACCGAAAACTTCAAATTTCACTTTCACAACTTTGTAAGAGCACATGAGGGGATCCGCTTTTTCCTGTTAAAAAGAAGCACACCAAATAAGAAAGAACCAATAGTTGACTGAAGCAGCAACTGACTGACAAAAGAAAGGTGGTTTTAGCATAAAAGGGTTCTAAAAAGAAAGGTGGTTTTAGCATAAAAGGGTCCTAAAAAGAAAGGTGGTTTTAGCTAAAAAGGGTCCTAAAAAGAAAGGTGGTTTTAGCATAAAAGGGTCCTAAAAGAAAAGTTCACCAACATTCATGTACCTTTTTCCAAAATAATATGCACTTGAAATTGAAAAAAGGAGTCTGATTTTTCATTTGCTGTGTTGATGTTCTCATCAAACCCATACGCTTCTTGAGAAGAATACATGAAACATTCTCTCCTCATTAGTTCTGCAGGTTGGTTGGTTTTGGTTTTACACCCCTTATAAAACTGTAAGGTCATTAAAGAGGTGGTGTCAAGAGCCAACCCAGGCTGAGAGGCCCACTAAATACCAGTAGAAAAATGGACATACTCAATAAAAAAGACTGCCCTAAATGGGCCTTGACCTTCCATCCACTGCACGATAGGGGCTTAACAGCCGGCGCTGTGGTAACCAAACCAAAGGGGCTTAACAGGTGCCAGTTTATCGGCTCAGGAGGGGAGAGGGCCAATACACGCAAGGTGTGGTGCAAAACTAAGGTAGTTATATTTTTATGTTTCTAATTACAAAGGGTTTGGTGCATGCACCAACAAAACTAAGAAACCCAAACCTCATTTTCTGAACCTTCTAAACATCAACGTATTCAGAGACAGGTGTCAGACTGAAAAGAATGGCAAGAGCTGGTTTTGACTAACCTTCCAATCTCCTTCCAAAGGCCCTCTGTCTGTTTTCTTTGATTTGAACTTTGCAGGATCCTGAAGAGAAAACAAGGGAGAGCCGGTTATGAAACACAACATAGTTTCACCTCACGTTTTGATTACATTGGATGGGTTTCCACACACCATACGACACAATAAGGCCATTTATGACACAAGACTTCAGATTTGTACATCCATGTAGATAAATTCAGAAGCAAAGTTCATGTCACAAATAAAGTCTTGAAATGGGAAGCTAAGCATTGTAAAATGAGGCTGCAGCAACAGGACACAATACTTCTGCTCCATACCAAACACATTTGTCGTTTTGATTCTTTGTTCATGTAAGTTCAAACAAAACTGACTTTGAGACTTCTCATCTCACTGTTGGCAAACTGGACAAATCAAATGAAAATGGTAGTGAAGCATTTCCTGCTGTCACTAGTTCATAATATCTACCTGCATTTGCTAGATGAAATGTTGCCAACTCTACAAGGTCAAAATACAATCTAAATTTCATTTGGACTGGTTGCATCATATATAAACCTCATTGGGTGTTTTTTTAGATGGACATTATGCATGCTTCACTCCTCTACCAGGTTTCTACACTCTGGTTCTCTACAAACTGTCTGACTTTAAGAATGCCCCTCCCCTGTCAAGATTCAAAACTACATAAATCATAAATCCAATTTACACAATAAAGCCAAAGGCAGGGACAAGTTTTCTGCTCTCTGCAACATTTCCATAAAATTGTATGTCCCACCTACTACAGTTAAGTGTAACCTTTTACGGTAAATTGCAAAATCTTGAACTGCTGTTTAAGCTGTTCGTACGACTGTAAAAATTACCTCTGACTCCTTGTAATGTTTTGGGGCGAGCGGATCTTGAGCTATGTCAATGAAGTCAACTTCCCTTTTCTCAAGTTCCTCAGGGGGCAAGTCACAAATCTGTAATAAAACATTTAAATAAGAAAAATTAATAGAGAGACAAGGAGAGAGGGGGGGGGGGGAGTGTGTGTCTGTGCGCTACAATACAATGCAGTAGAGTGCAGATAAATAATCTCACCGTCGAACAATCCTGCAAAAATCACCTGTCTAACAAAATAGAGCCAGAACCAAATTTTCCCCCCTATTTCATGTACTGATTAAGTGGAAAACATTTATCTCTGTATGAGTCTTAGTGAAGCCATGGTAATGTAAATAAACCCATAAATGAAAGAAAAGCATGCCATTCACGATGCGCCTTATTTAATCGACAAGAGCTTAAAGATAAACAAATGCCAAGCAAAAAAAAAATCGATGGTTCGGCCCTTAGTAAACCAGCTTACGTTTTCAGTTGTTCCAGCATTATTTTCATACTTGGTCTCAATGTAAATGTTGAATCTCGGCAAAAATGAACACTGAAATAGAAGCAGAAACAGAAGATACAAACATGATCAATTAAAATAATTGAAAAGATACAGTGAGCTAAATTTGAATTACAGTAAGTATCAGAATTGTTTCATGCAGTTCAGACAAGCCTATCACAAACAGAAAAGGATTTGCATTTTATTCATCCACGATCGGTTTCAAATATTTCATTTTGATCAAATTGCAAAAGTGATAAAGCTCCAAACTGTAATGGGTCCTATATTTTGCATTATAATGTCCACACATTTTTTAACACAGTAACACTGTATCGAAGTTGCAAATCTGGTATCTTCAAATTTGCCAATTTTCACCCAAAAAGAGCCCAAAAGCAACATAACAAATATCTGTATGAATACAAGGATAAGAGTCCAGTGATGATATAATCATTGATGTACACTCACCGTGTATTCTGCACTCCACAGGCCACATCACATGAAAAAGATATTAAAAAGAAGTTAAAACAATTCATTGCTGCACTTCAAAACACTCTAAACAAAAGAAAGGAAGACATAATATACAAAACCAAACCTTTTCTTAATTACTTAAGCCTGAGCACTCAGAAAAAGAACTTAAGTAACATATATTTAATTGATTCAATCTGAATTATACTTTACATGTGGTTCATGGAAAACGGTTTCATATAATGATTATATGTAGTAAGTTACCCTCACTCAGGCCCTCTCCATAACATCCACCCGCCAATAACGTCCATTTTTCTCGGATTGCGGAGTAACTGTTGTGGGCAGGTTAGATTGTACAATTCTTCCTCATAAATTTCAAAGAATAGAATAACTATTTCCCCCTCAATAAGTTATAACAAGTACATTTCTAACTTCACCTGTGATGGTAAATGGATAGTAATTCCATGCTTTCTCTGTAATGTAGAAGACTTTCGGTATCAATGAACGAATCCAAGATGGCAGGCGACTGCAAAAAGATTTTTCAAATATATAGGAGTTAAAACCTTTCAAAACATGACACATCATAGTCAATTCTTGCAATAAACAACACCCAAACATTTTGAAACGGGCCTTGTGCCCATTCTAATATCTGATTATTCCAAAGAAGCAAATCCAAAGCATATCTAATAAAAAAAAAAAAACTCAGCTCTTTAAAATCTGAGCACCTCGAATGAATGCTACTGCTACGAACAATTTGGCATGTATGAATCCAAACTGTCTTTGCAAAGTCATATTCTTTTTAACTACAGAAAAACCTGCATAGACAACATGGCTGGGACAATTGAAATAACGTCAAGTAAAAAGAAAGTTGAAATAGTAAATTTATCTAGAAAAAGCTAGGAATTCCATATTGCTTCAACTTAAGTCGACTGTCCAGTTAACAAAAGTCGAAATATGCGTGTTCTACCGTAGTGACAGGAATAGGATACATTGTTGCAATGGAGAGTTGGGTTTTTTAAATCATAAATAAACGTACTTTGATAAATGGACTCTCTTTTCTGTGAATCGACCGCTGCCATGTACAGGGTCAGTGCAGTCCTCATTCTTAACGATCTCAACCCCTTCACCATGTTCTGACTGTTCATGACTGTGTTTGGCAATCATGTACAACTGGCCTATCCGATACTGAAAACGAAAGTTGAAAAAAAAATCAATTACGATGAATTCTAATTAATAGAATAGTACAATACCTATATCAAGTGAAATTTCTAGACGTAGCTTAATTGCGATGAAGAGTGTAAATAATTGTTAAATATACAACTGGCAATTTCATGGTAAAATTAATCTACGAAATAGCCATGCAACAAGTTTTGTCTGTCATACTGACACCAGCAAGACAGATCAGTCAAATACAAGTAGAGCCTCACACTCACATGAAACTGAAATTTAAAGATACCTCAAGTAAAACAACATAAATCAAAATCCAGCGCTTCTTTTTAAGAGCATCAAGCATCATCAGCATTGAAGGCGAATAAAGAAAATAATTCATTTCATATTGTGCATCAAGGGCTTCATTTACAAATTAGATAGAAGGTTCAAGCCCCCCTGAAACACCCCAAATGGATTGAATTTGTCAAATTTCAGATGACTGAGCCTAATCAAGGGAATGAAAATCCAGGTACACCTGAGCAGTGCGGTAGGTATACAAGAAAATCCCAGTACACCTACCTTCGACTTAAATTGAAACCCATAGTTACCCATTGAACTGGTCTGAGCCAGACTAAAACTAAAAGCAAAATTTCTGATAGGAACTTTGATCAGTTTAATTCAAGAGTCATTTCAATTTAACCCTAATTCTTAACGTTATTGACCATTTAGATATATCTGATCATGTAAGTGTTGTGAGTGGTAACGCTGCTGTTGCTATTGTTGTTTTGTGTGATTTGCTTTATACGGCAACATGTAGCCCGACTTGTATTTTTTATTTTTGCACATTCAACCTCATGCTTTGTGACACAATGCAACCCATCACTGGTTCGTGTGAATACGCCTTACACTACGCTAAGAGCGGCAAAGTCCAAACGCTGTAAGAAAAATTCAGCACCGTTTTCACTTATTTAGCTGCTAAATCAAAAGAATCGTGCAGTTCTCCCTTATTTGGACATCTACTAGATTACATACATTAAAAAACTAATTAATTTTAAATCCGTAATATATTACATAAATTTTAACTTAAAATTTAAGGTTGCATGCAAAAAATGGAAGAAAAGTGACAGTGGGTTTTGGAGAAATTTGATGGAACATGGGTTTACAGTAAGATTTACAGACTGTAACAAAAGTTTAGGCTTAATTAAAGGTACCGTAAGACTAAGACCAAGTGTCACTAAACCAAAAAGGCTAAGACAAGATGACATGTCACAAGGTTGATAAAATTATAACAAGACAATCAATAGCCTACCTCTTCAACATCAATGGGCATGCAAATTCTGTACTCCTTCAGCAACATCTTGTTGAGTCTTTAGAAATTCTCTATCAATCTCAAAGCGAAGTCAAGGAGGAGCAGGGAAGACAGAAGAAACCACTTTTGTTCTTCTAATCTAAACTCGAAAATCAAAACATTTTTAATAATATAATGAACAGCAGCAGGTGACTACCCAGCTGAGTGATACTCCTGACCTCAATGCTAATTGCCCACCACGAACTTTCACTTCAGCATACTAAACAATAATAAACAAACACTGTGTTAAGTCATCGAGTAAGCTTCAAATTCAATTCTCTGGATTCTAGAGCTGGCAAGTTCGCAGTCCAAGAAAAAAACAAGTGACGATGGAACCCTCTCTCACTCTCTCCTCATCAGTAAGTAACTAAGAAATACAACTTTTATTTAATTATCTCAACAGGAAGCTGATCTATCAATACCTATGCCTATGCAAAGAGGCAACATCTGCAGGTGCAGCTGTTTGTGCAAACAAGTCTAAATGTAGGCCCCAAGCACACCATGTATGTCACACCCTGCTCATTTGCTATCGATACGATACCATTGATCTACGGGCAAGGCCTAATGTTTTCACGGGAAAGAAGTAGATCAAGTTCTCGAGAGTGGTCTCCCGTGACTAGCGAAAAAAAAAAAAATTTCCAAGGGAAAGAATTTAGGCAATTCTGTGCACTTATTAAGCTAGTCCATAGTAGCGTCCCCTAGAAAGTAGAAGTCCGCAAATGAGGCTGCCTGACACATTGTAATGTAATGTGATGGAAGCGTGCGACTTACACATCACATCTATCTTCCTATTTGTTAATTTGATTTTTGCCTCTGATCATGCTTTGAATTTTGTTTTGTTTTGTTATGATTTTGGTTTGTTACTGGTTGGGTTGTTTTAGGTGGAATAGTTGGATTTGTGTGTGTGTGTGTGTGTGTGTAAGTGTGCGTATATTTATTT
>JAUKPP010270113.1:0-11263 GCA_032273245.1 Phyllaplysia taylori | reverse complement strand
ATAGATAGATAGATAGATAGATAGATAGATAGATAGATAGATAGATAGATAGATAGATAGATAGATAGATAGATTAACTGTTTGATGAGATAGAAAGATATTTGGAAACTCAAGGGGAGGGAAGTGGAGAAGAGAGATTTAGTATGAGAGACAGCGAGTGAGAGATAGAGAAAGCTAGAGAGCGCAATCCACGTCCTCCAATTACAACTGTCCTCTGCTCGTTTCACCCCGTCCATCTTCTCAATAAACTCTAACAGCATCCCGCCCCGCCACCCCCCCCCCCCCCCCGCCCCTTCCCCAAAACCTTATCCCCCACAGCACCGTCACCCTCCAATTTAACATCTTATTGCTTTTGCGCTGGCAATACTTCAACGTTAAAATTATTTTGCCAAATAAATTCGTAAAAGAAATAATAGATTCCAGCTTTAGATGCATGTAAATGAAACTGCGTTGCTTTTTGCGAGTTGAAAAGTTTTTAACTTTCTTTGCTTCAGGTCACATGTTGAGAGTTTTTCAAGTCGTTCTCAATATCGCAGCGACCTGTTGAGCCTCCAGAATTACGCGCTACCGGAGAGGGACAAATCAAAAGGGGAAAACCTCCCTCCCTTTTCGTGGCACGGAGTCACATTTTACCGCGCATATTTTCTATTTCGTTGTCGAGACAGTATTGCCCACTTCCTTTGAGACTGAACAAATCGTGCAGAACGGAAGCCCCAATATAGCACCTTCGCAATATGATAATATATAGTTCACACAATCAGGGTACCGCGCATATTTGCCTTTAAGTCAGACTCCTCTGCGCATTCACGCGCCTACTTACAGCCGTCATCGAGGTCATTGTCTTGTTCCCTCTCTCAATAGATCAAGCTCTCTGGCGCTACCCTGAGTCATGGTTTTAACGAAAAAATCCCCCCTAGTCGAGTATTCGGGAACGTAAGAAGGGCACGAAAAGATAACTGAAGGTGTTAAACGATTTCAAATGACGTGAGCTTGTAGCAATATAAAATGTCTGTCTGCCCTTAGAACTCAGTGGGCTTAATCAACTTTTTTCTTTAGTTTTGTTTTGGTTTTTACTTTGTTTTTGTTTTTCAGTGTCTGTGTCAAGATGAAACATGGTCTGGACGATCTGTCTCGCGAATGAAGGTTGTAGATTGTGCCTCTTCTGCGTGTGTTCTCTCTTGATTGGTAAAAATAAATAATTCTAAATCAAATAAGAAATTAGAGAAAAAAGAAAGACAAGGAGAGAAGAAAAGATAAAAGAAAATGAAAAAAAATGCAAAAGTAAAAACAAAATAGAAATAAAAACAAACCAAACGAAAGAAAAGATTAAAGAAAAATACAGATTCGCCATAACAAACTCTCCTTCACCAATGACAGTGAAGCGGTTTTTGTTCCTCTCTAGCCCGGAACAATGCGTCTTCTTCCGTGGCGTAAAGCCCCCCATTAAGTTTTACAGCAGGCCCCAACGCGACAAAATGGACAGAGAAAGACGTAGTAAAAAACTACAAACAAGCCACAAAAATATGCGCAAGAGGGTCTGTAGATTAGTGCGGGCATGTGTGTGTCTGTATGTGTGTGTGTCTGTCTGTCTGTCTGTCTGTCTGTCTGTCTGTCTGTCTGTCTGTGTGGTTGCATCATTTCTTAGTTTTTGTGCATGTATTTGTTTTTGTGTGTGTGTGACAGAGAGAAAGACAGAGTGATAGATAGATAGATAGATAGATAGATAGATAGATAGATAGATAGATAGATAGATAGATAGATAGATAGATAGATAGACAAAAGGGGAGAGAGAAATAAAGATTGTGCGCGTATAATGTAGCCATTGCCTAGTTGCGTGAATGTATCCTTGCTAGTGTGTTTTTGTGTGTATGATTGTGTGTATGTTTGTGTGTAGAGATAAAATGAGAAGTTTTGATTGCATGTTAGCGCCCAACTCTACATCTGGAAGCTCTTGAAGGTTCATCTTATTAGTGCATAGAGGAGTTTCAATATGTTGTAACTAATTTGGCTGTTTGAGCAAAACGAATGCTGGAAGAGAGAGAGAGAGAGAGAGAGAGAGACAGAAAGAGAGAGAAAAAGAGAGAGAGAGAGAGAGGGAGAGAGATAGGTGGATGGATGTTTGGTTTATTCTAATTTGTTTAAACGCCACTTTATATCTTATCAAGTCATTTAAGACAGGAGTGTTAAAGGTAATCGCCCACCTTTGATGGGGCGTGGATTAGAACCCTAGAAGTTACAGAAAAATCCATCGGTGTCTGTGACCGTACTGTGACGTAATGGTTAGATTCTTCGCCTATCACGCGGAAGAGCCGAGGTCGATCCAGAGTGCAGGCTTTCTGCGTTTTTCTGCTGGGTTTCATTCCTCTCAGTCCGGGTTGGCCCTGGCAGGCTGGATCAAAGTAGCCCGTCTCTTAGATGACCTTACAGTGTTGCAAGAGATGTAAAATTGGTAACTGAACCAAATCAAGAAAAAATCACACTGAGTCTATTAGGATTCGAGTACCGGCGCTGTGGTGTAATGGTTAGGCTCTTCGCCTGTCATGTTTAAAACCAAGTTCGATCCCGAGCGCGGGCGATCTGGGTTGTTTTTTTTCATGCTGGGTCGAAGTAGCCCGTCTCTTAAATGAGCTTACAGTGTTGCAGGGAACGTAAAACTTGCTACCAAAAAGATTCGAAATGGGTCCATTCACGTCCCGAGACATGCGCTACACCACAAAGCACTAGTTGCCCCTAGATAGAGAAAAACACAGAAATATTGAGAGTGAGTAAGTAAGAAATATTGAGCGAAGAGTGAGTGAGAGAGCCGGGGGCGGGGGGCTGAGAGGGGACAGAGAGTGAGTTAGCGAGATAGGGAGAGTGAAGAGGGATAATTATTAAGAAAGAGGAGAGGTGGAGACAGAGAGAGAGAGAGAGAGACAGACAGAGAGAGAGAGAGAGAGAGAAAGAGAGAAAAAGAGAGAGAGAGAATGAGAGAAGAAGATAACAATTGAACGATACTGCCGATAAAAGAACAGGTAAAATTAAAAAGTACGAATTGTGTCTAGGCCAGTGTGAAAAGAAGTAATTTATTTGCTGACCTATTGTTAGTGATCGATGCTTTTGTTCACTGGGGACATAATCCTAAGTAATCAACGAGTTTACATTTGGCGGGCATTGTGGCCATTTTTATGAAGCATGGTAAATTTAATTATCTATTCCAAACAGTTCACATTGCAGAACAGGGTTGTAGCCTTTTTTCATTTAGTTTTTGGGGGATTTTGTGTGTTAGTGGTTTTTCAGTGTTATTTATCTACTTTTTGTATTGGTTCATATTTGGGTTTTTTTTCTAACCATGGGTAAGGAAATCTTTCAATCTCTTAAGGCATACAACTATATGATTATGAATCAATCCTCACTCTCTGGGAAGCATACAGCGTCAGCTATGATCTTACAAGCAATCAAAGATTAACAAAATGACATCTTTCGCTGTTAGTAGGCAGATCCCATTTCCCATCTGCATGGAATTAAGAAGATTTGAGTGAAGTGCCTTTCCGAAATTTGCAATGCCAAGCCATGTGTGTTTTCACAATTAGGTCTTTGATGGACTTCCGTGTGCTGTCGGGACAAAGGATAACATTTTCTCTCTCACACAAAACAGCATACGTTAATTGTGCATACAAACACACACAAAATTAATTCGCGCACATACCTATGCCTATACACACTCATGTCCATTCATAAACAAATTATGCACTCACATTACGCAAGCGCACGAATAGATTACTCTGATTATATCATAATGTTTAGGAGCAGGTTGGCCTATTAGGCGTATAGGTTGATGAAGTTCCGATATTTTTACAAACCAAGATGGCTCATGCATTTGCCAGGCGATGACAGAATTATCGAAAATTTAACTAGGCAGAAAAAACATATCATGAAAGCTAAGCGTCGTGCAAGAAAATTGCATTTATCTCCTCAAAATGTAAATGCAATTCTGGCACTTGTTACATGGGAAACTGGAGCATGTGCACTTAAGAGGGATTTTTAAAGAAGATTAATCTTCATGGGAGATTTCCACAAGTTCAAGGAGAGAGACGTAAAATGAAGCGAAACCGCGACAAGAAGTTTACACAAACGGATCAACACCGGAGATCAATCATTACAGACTCATCGTACTCTACTACGAGTAATGTATGCGAAGGAGAAGGCGCTTAACAAAAACCGTCCTATCGGAGATGGACGTAAAATTCTGAGGTTCCGTCCCGTAAATGACCTTACACTTACAGTTTTGCATGGGGCGTTAAATGATTTAGATGATAAGTGGATGGTTGGCGGTGCCTCTGAAGTGATCTGCTCATTCAACTTATTTTTAAGTGTTGATATAATAATGGTCTTTAAGCGTCCATAATGCTCAAGTACCTGAACAAAATGTACAAAATGGTTTTAAGTTTCGCTTTTTTTTTTTTTTGTACGAGCCGATATTCAAGGCCACAGCAACACTCTCTTAAGAAAATAACTCATTGATTGCTCATAAAGAGTGAATATTGTTTACTTCTGCTTTTGAATGATGGCACACATTAGGTCAAGCACATAGATTGCTCGGGGCAAATGGTTTCTGGCAATGGTCACTGTTATGTAGGCCGACCGTGGAGCTTCATTCTTTGTGAGTACGTGCAATGTCGCTGACATGAACCTTAAGCATAGTACCCCCTCTCCCCCCCCCCCCATGACACCTAGAGCAAAAAGACAATGAACTGCTGGTAGATTTTAGGCTAATGCCTTTTGCGCGCATCGGGGGGTGGGGGTGGTATTTTTGTTCTCGTTGTTGTTTTAAGTTGAGGGTTGCTTTGTAAAAAAAAAATTGCTGGTTTTTTTTTACAAAAAAAGTTTGCCTGGTGTGGATTTTTGTGGCATGCAAATGGCAACCCTCAGGGACAGCTAAGCCTGCTTCAGTGCTTAAGTAAAAATCCAAACAAAGAAGAGTCTAAAACAGCTGAGGCTGGCGCCTCTATACATAACCCACTTCTTACTACTGCCTTTATCCCACGATACTTAGAACCCTAGACCGAACCCAGTGGAAACAAGAACGTACCAAGGGCAAAAAAGTCTCTGGATTGCAGACCATGGCGTGTCTGTGGCTGGGGGACTTTGTGCCTTAAGGATACAGCTACTCTCACAATTTAATTAAAACCAATATAATACTTTACTTGCCTAATTCTAATCCATTAAAACGACGGGAGACTCTGTCGCGTAAAACAAAGAAGGCAAAGCACCAGGTATTAGACTGGTTGTGTTTTACTAACGTTCCTGTTTCATTAACCCTTTTAAGAAAGCCATGTTAAAGTATAAAAATTCAGTGAACTAGAAACGAATAATAATACGAAATGCTCAGACACTGAGAGCAGATATAGATGGCAACATGAGGATTTCATTATATCGCAGTTCCCTCTGTGATGAATACCAGGTAGATGTAAATAAATTTACCTGAGAATTAATGGGGTTTATCTTCTTAGAATTAAGTTTAAAATATCATCACAAAAACTAGACATCGGGCCAGTTCGAAGAAATTCAAAACCTAAGTAATCCAAAATACAAAGCCATGAACATGATTAAAGCTAAAAACGTCGAGGAACACCTGTCAGTGACTTGAAGGGAATCCTTCCTTTTTGCACCCGGTTACCTTACGAAACGTCAGATTTATGCAGGTATTACGAAACTTGCTCAAGTTTCATTTGGTTTGGGATTCTTTCTTTTTTTTATAATAATGATAGCATCTATTTTTCTTATACTTACAGTTGTCATTAATATTCTCATTAGCAATATTATTGTTATTATTTTTTACATTTATTTTGTTGTTGCAGTTTAGGCTGCTTGTCACTGTCGTTATTGTTGTTGTTATTGCAGTTGTTGTGTCTCATCTGTATGTGCGTCATTGTACAAGACTGACACCGAAACCGCTAAGACTACGTGCTAAGCCCTTTGAATCTAAAGAGTTGATTCCTTCTCTCTAAGCCGCTAAATTTGAGCTGAGACAAAAGGCTTGCTGGTGACCCGATGTACATTGCTTGCCATTTTGTATAAGTCCGGGGATCTCTGTTTCCATTCCTCAGAAAGGTGCCAGTTGCAAGTTGAATTTTCCTTTTAGAAATGGAATTTGAAATATTCAAATGTTTTATTACTAATTTATAATAGATACCATCCCTGTAGCTGAGATATTCAAAGAAAAACAAAAATAACCAACGTTTTTCTCACCGAAAGCCAAAGCTCAGGACCGACGCTGTGGTGCAATGGTTAGGCTCTTCGCCTTGCATGAGGAAGAACCTGGTTCTATCCCCGATCGTGGACGATCTGGGATTTTTTCTGCTGGAATTTTCCCTCTCAGCCCGGGTTGGCCCTGACAAGCAGGGTCGAAGAAGCCCGTCTCTTAAATGACCTTACAGTGTTGCAGGGGACGTAAAACTGGTTACCAAACCAAACCAAAGCTCAGGAGCTGTTGTTATTGGCTATACCAACAATCTCTGTTGTTGTTGTTGTTTTAAGCAACCTCCTTCATGTGCACTACCTCCTCAAAGAGCACACAGGGAGCAACAAAATTGAGCGGACTTGCTAAAATTTAAATAGAGAACAAGATCTTGTGGTTTGTGATATGTGCCTGGCTCAAAGCTTCTCGCAGCTGGGTCCGGGGAATTCCCAAAACTATAATGCGCAATTTCCAGGCCGTTCTCCTGCTCTGGCTAAACTAGGGGTGGGCGGTTGGAAGGGCAGGGGGGGGGGGTGCGGGACCGGAACTAGCCGCTAATTTATATAATTTTGGGCTACATGAAGCAAAGGTAGAATAGTCGATACATTTGTCAAAGGTAGAGTAATCGAACATTAATTGTTCGATGTTTTTGAGGGTGAGGTGCATGAAAATATGAGAAACATACATATTTTATTTTGATGCTTTGATTGTATTGAGAAAGAGCAGGGATGAGATATATCGGGCTTTAAATAACACGCTCACGCAATGCTCATAGATGTGAATGGTTCATTTACGAAGCTCGACACTCAACATGCCTCTGCTGTTAATAATCGTGTTCGGTTTCAATCGGTGGCGAATTCCTTTGCATCCGCCGCTACCAGTGATGACGATCATTGTTTCCGTAAGAGATGCAGAAGTGGAGGTGTGGGCTTGGGCAAGATTTGTTCGAGTACAAAATAGAACAATAAATTGGTTTGATTACAAGGAATATGTGCAACTACTTATGAAGACCGAACACTGGAATGACACTTTATTTTACAATGAGAGTAAGCGCTCTCACATCACAAGGATTACCAAATCAGGTTTTAGACTGGCGTCAGTGGTGAAATGGTTAGGCTCTTCGTCCATCACGTGAAAAACTGGAGCTCAATGCCTGCTAGAGGCCCATCTTTCTGCTGCAATGTAGTGTCACTCTCAATATGGGTTGGCTGTAATAGGCAGGATCGAAGTTGTAAGCCTCTCAAATAACATGTTTGTGTTGCAAGGGGTGTAAAACGAACATAATTTTTTTTTAAATCAGACGTTAGACTTTCCGAGTCGATAAAAAAGGTAAACAAAACCCAATCCAACACCAGAGGCGGTTCCACATGACCTGGTTAGTAGAAAGAGAAAAATCAAGCAGAAAAATTTAATACCCCATAGTATTCAAATTGGGCCATATCAGGGAGAGAGGGTCGTAGGGTTTTGCCTTTTAGTAATCAGTCATTTTTCTAACGAACTTCCAAGTGCGGTTTCAGTTGCTCTTAAATGATAAGAAGAACCAAATAATTTCGCCCACAACAAGAGTCAAAATGGTGGGGAACGCGATGAGAGAAAGTGATGTTTGTGGCGCTCTAGGAGCTATGGGGTCGTAAAACTTGTGCGCTTTTATAAAGGAAGGATGAGTTCTTGATAAGGACAACAGTGATTTTTATTTATATCATGTTTTCAGCCCAATAATTCTGATTACGGTTTCTGAAGGTGGAGGCGTTTTAATGTTGTTTGGCAAACCAGAAGTCCCTTTCAATTTGACATGGAGAAACGGACAGCTTCATCTTTGATTTAGCTCACTGTAGGCGTATAGAGAGATCGTTTGGCTTCCTTTTTTTCTTTTTGTCGTTTTGTAACTTTCTCAGGCTTATCGGCCTATACACTGTGATCATGTTGTGTATCAAAATTTTTAACTTTCAGATTTTTTCTGTTTTCTCTTTGTCGTCCTGGCGCCTCGTCAAACCGAGCCTTAGTTCAACAAAAGTGTTTTCATTCAGATTTAAACTTCTTTTCATGTTCGGTGAAAATTAGAAGAATAAGCGCTTGAAGTTTGAAAGTGTCTCCGGGAAAAACGTTAAAGCCTTTAAATCTGTGTATGTTGTAGCATCATTGTGTCTACACTGACTTGTGGCGACAGCTAGTCTCAGGCACAGCGCTGGATTTGTACGAGGCTTTCTCTGTCTAACGATTTCCAGTGAATGCTTTATTGAACCTCTTTGTGCTCATTTCTTTCCTTGCCGTAAGTTTTTCATTACAAATGAGCCATATAGAAATGGTCTGCCGATTTGATAATGTGCAGTATATGTTTGCAGACAAGTTGTAATTTCTATGTGTATTGGTTTACCACCTCACACCCGCTACAGTGTAAATAATATTATTATGTAATTTCCTTCCATGTTAAAGGAGATTAGTCATCGCCAAAACAATAGTTGCTTATTGTCATACAGGGTGGGCCAAATAATTCATTTGTTTCTCCATGTTTCTCGCGCCTCTTTCATTCATTCAAGACTGAAAGGCCACTTGATTGACCGTGTTTCCACCCAGCTTTCCCGTTTCTGAAGGGATGAAATAAGCGCATTGATGTTTGTTGGGAAAATATAAAACTTATTGCATTGCACTCCGAAAACGTGACTTCATTTTCTATTGGTGAGAGAGGTACCACAAGATTGTATTATTTTGCCAAGTGTTTTCCTGTGTCTACCATCGGCAGCTTTTCCCCTCACAACAAACGCCCATTTTCCAATCTTCTAGGAACACCCACAGAGTTCGGATTTGGGTATTAAGCTACACGTCATAATTTAGGCCTACTTTTCTCTTTAAGTTGATACCAATGACCAACTATAAACTTGCGATTTTATCGAATCAAATAATGTGTCCTAACATTAGAAGAGGGAATTCAAGTAACCAAATGTTGTGCTTTAAAGCTATTGGGTATCATTTGGGAAAGAATGCCACGCTCAAATATATTGTTTTCTTGATGGATGGATGGATGGATGGATGGAGGGGGGGGGGGATTGATGGATGAAGGGATGGATGGATTGAGGGATGGATGGATGGATGGATGGATAATGGATGTGTGGATGAATGAAGTAGTAGATGATGAATGGATGGATGGACGGATGGATGGATGGATGGATGAATGGATGGATGGATAGAGGGATGGATGAAAATATGGATTGACGGAATAAGTTGATGGAAGGATTGGTGGATGAATGTTTCATTAATTGTAATATAAAAAAGAGAGTGTGAAGTATTGACCTATGGGGAGGAAACTTCGCAAAAATAAATGCGATACCGTTCTTCAATGATGAGGGCATGCCTTTTGTTTCCCTCTGGTAGAGTGAGGAATTTATGCTAGTCCATCCGTATCCAAAAATAGCCCCACTCATAAGCTACCGAATTCCTTCGGCCACTGTTTCTCTGGCTCTCTCCTATTCGTCTGTCAGTAAGACTTTTCTAGCACCGAGTCGCGCCCATTCCCCATTATTTCACCTTCATTCTCTCTTGGTCTCTCTCTCTGCTTTTCTCTCTCTTTTCTCTCGCTCTCTCTGCCCAATACCTCTCTCGTTTGTAGGTAGGCCTATCTGGTGTTTTATTTCTCATTCCATATCTTTTGTTTGTACAACCGAGCCTTTCCTTTTCACTATCTTCTTCTTCTTTTTCTTCTGCTTCTCCTGCTCCTTCTTTGCCTATCTGTCTGTCTGTCTGTCTCTCTCTCTCTCTCTCTCTCTCTCTCTCTCTCTCTTTGTCTATCTATCTCTTAGTGTGTATTTTGTGTGTAATGCGCACAGTGTAAGTCCTTCGTTCTATTTCCACACTTTTCTCTTTTCTTACTTCGTCTTTCGCCCCCCCCCTCTCTCTCTCTCTCTCTCTCTCTCTCACACACACTCTCTCTCGCTCTCTCTCTCTCTCTCACTCTCTCTACCTCTCCAATTTTCTCCTTGCTTGGACAAAGCTGTCTTATAGTTTACTCTCTACCTATTACCACGTGTATGTTTGTCTCTCTCTCTCTCTCTCTCTCTCTGTCAATCTCTATCTTTCTATCTCTCCCTCTCTGTCTGTGTGTGTGAGAGTGTGAGTGTGTAGGCCTATATATATCATGCTCATTTTCCCATCCCTTCTTTTACTTCACCCCTCCCATTCTCTCTCTCTTCTCTCTCTCTCTCTCTCACTCTCTCTCTCTCTCTTTCTCTCTGGCACACACACATACTCTCACTCTCCTTCTATCTTCTTGCCTGGACCAAGCGATCCCCTCATCCCCTCCTCCCCGCAATGCCACATAGCAGACATTGCACAATGCCCCAGAGAAATGACAACATTGGCACAGCACGGTTGCATAGTACGAGCAGAGCCTTACAAGACGCCAGATGAACGTTAACTCACAATGAAAATATCATTTATGTGTGTATGTTTCTCTTTGCGTGAGGCTATATATTATGTCTTGTATTATATAAATTCATACACGTACCTGTGTATATTGATGTGTGTGTCTAAAATATTGCTGTGTGTGGGATAATATTATGCGTGTCCAACGGTTTAATTCGAGCTATCCACAAATCTCGGCCGTTATTTCGTAACCAGGGAGAGGCTTTGCTTTACATTCAAATTTAAATGCACGAACGCAGAACCTTGAAAACTTGATATTATCCCGTGTCTATGTCATGTAGTCTTTAATAATGTACCCGCATTTTCACCGCTTGTCCAGTGTTGCCGTTCTCTCTGTCTGTATACCGCTACCATATGCACTGAAATTATACTTTGCACTTTATTTTTTTAAATAACGGTAGAATCAATGGTAAAGACAATCTGCGTGTAGAGGAAAACAAGGGTGGTAGGTATAATCATGCTTTTTTTCACCCACATCGTGTGATGTGGGCGATTGTCTTTTGACCCTTAACTAGCCGTTAGCTAGATAGCTAGAAAAATAGCTAGAAAAATAGCTAGACAGACAGACAGACAGACAGACAGACAGACAGACAGACAGACAGACAGACAGACAGACAGACAGACAGA
>JAUKPP010270102.1:0-11264 GCA_032273245.1 Phyllaplysia taylori | reverse complement strand
AAACCTTAGAATCTAACAAAAGCCTTCACCAAAAGAAGATTCTCAAAATTGCTGCCACTGAGAGAAAACCTAAATAAGAAAAACTCTGCCAAAAGGAACGCAGTACAGTAAAGTATTGGTTTTAAAAAATGTACCGGGGTACAGTAAAAGTATTGAAAATTGTAACACAAGTACAAATACTCCGGTACTTACAGCTCTGGTCCTGGGTTCAAACCCGGGGTATTGCGGGCATGTTATCCCCAGTTGATATCTTCTTCCTCTTTCTCTTCCTCTTTCTCTTCCTCTTCTTCCATGCCTTGTCAACTCTTTCAGCTAATTGCCTTACTCTTCCTGTCACTCTCTTCCTTGTCTCCTCCTGCTCCCCCTACTCTTTGTCGCCTGTCTTCCTTCTCTTCTTTCATTCTTTGTCTACTCCTACCCTTTCAATTACACCCCTGATCCTAGGGTACCGTCAGTACGATCAAAACACCTAGAGTCTTTTCATATAAGGACGTTAAAGATCACTTGGTGGTTGAAAATCGAAAAGAGTAGGGCTAGGCCTATTACTACCCATAAGGCCGCCGCCCGAGCAAAATTCAAGTTAATTCATACCCGAATACTTTGGAATGGTTCTCTGTACCGAAATGGCCTTACAGAGTCGATGGAGCCGTAAACCCCCAACCAACCGAACAAACAAATATACATTGATTGTTAGTTTTATACATTCATTTTGAATAATTTTGTATTATTTTCCGTGCTGTTGCTACTACAGGATACAGTTGCCACGCCCCTGATCTTGCACACCTGGCAAAGAACAAAGGCAACAATAATTTAAGTAAAATTCAGCCTAGTCTAACACTTTGAAAGGGAAATAGTAGGCTCACCTACATTGACCTTTCAGCTTCTTGTGATGACGTGTTTCTGTTTGCCCTCCTCTTCTTCTTCTTCTAGTCTTTTCCCTTTTCCTTTTCTCTTTCTCTCTCTCTGTCTATCCATCGTTCTCTCGACTTGATTTAGGCTAAGCAAGCGTGATCTACAATCTTGTGTGTATAGCAGGCATGTCATGTGAATAGGCAATTAGCACGTTGCAATGGATTTTTGAAAAGTAGTGCAAATGTAACGCACTACTTTTTAAAAAGTGGTGCAAATGTAGTACATTACATATATGAAAAAGTGGTGCAAAAGTAGTGCGTTACACTTTTTACTAAAGTAGTGCAAAAGTAGTGCACTACAATTTGAAAAGTAGTGAACACAACCCTGCCCGTATCGATACTGTTCGTTCCTCTCCAAAGTGAATAGAAATTAAATCATTCTTCACAAAAATTCTGTTTTCAACCGCAGCCTTCATGCACTCGTACTCATATTGTTTTGCACTTTACTCTGCAGGTAACAACTACTTTAACATAATCATACATGATGTGTTCACCGTAGTCGTCTATATTATAATAACTCATCCTACATCCTTGGGATCTAAGGGGGTATAGACGTAGGCTTTGAAAAAGGGGTTAGAGACTTGGTCGCTCGTTACAGAAGTCCTTCCGGTTTAGGAATAATGAGAAAGCATTAATTATGAAACATCCTTGGCAGTGAGTGAATCCACCATGATTCATTATTTGCACTATGAGAAGATATACATAATCATATCACTGCATGTGTACTCTCAGAACCCTTTTTACATCCTTTTTAAGAATAGTTATCTATGTGTTTTTGAGAAAAAATGAAAAAAGAAAGCTAACAAAACTTTCACTCTTGAAACCTTTTTAATGTCTATACACTTGTGTAATATTACTGCAAATGGCTCTGCAATTTATTTTGCTAATGACCATTTCCCTTGGAGTACCGGTGGTCACCAAAAAATGTCTGTTCAAGTGCAGATTATCCGACCTTGGTCAAATGGAAACTTGACATGATTTTTAAAGATAAATCGTGATAATTAGATAATGCCCAGATTCTATTACTTTTATGTCCAATTTTGCAGACAGTGCAATACAAGGTAAAGTTCAATGACACATTGGTCAAGTATAGTCTGCTGCTATTAGTTATCTAGTTAGCCTTTCTCCTGTATCACCTGTGGTTGTTTCATAATGTGTGAGGCCTGCTATTGGTAATTGAATGGGGAGCAAAGAAAATGTGACCTCCAATAGAGGCCAACACTTCACCTCAGGGTGAGATCTGTATTTACAGGTGGCTCGTATCTGAAGATCTTTTTATCAGCAGACAAGACTGTTGTAATTTGTGATAGGGTTTGAAGCTACGCTCTCTGTTTCTCTGTCTTTGCCCCCTCTCCTCTCTCCTCCCTTCTCTCCCTCCTGCTCCCTGAGTCTCTCAGCCACAGTCTTGCCCCCCCCCCACCCCCCTCTTTCCCTATCTCTTATTCTGTTTGAGTTGTCTCTCTCTCTACTTATTTTACTCCCTCTTTTTTGCCACACAGAAATCATCACAAGTGAGGAGTACCTTCATCCAATTATTTACCTCTGTATTAAGGCCATTCCTAGACCTTGTACCAGTAATAAATTGTTCTTTCTCTTTGAATATTTACATTTTCAGTTGACCCTGGGATAAGCAGAGATAGAGCAGTTGCATCAGGAAAGGCTGTCGTTATAGGAGGTGATTCAGGGACAAAGGAATTTTGCAAGAGTTTTGATTTGTTTCCTAGGTTAGAGCATTTTCATTTTTGTTTGCATTGTAAAGATATCGTCCACACAATTTCTCCATATATTTTCCATTAATTAACACTTTGTAGTCACGTGGCCCATATATGCGCCAGCCATGTGCTGGCCCAGATTTGCCCATCCAGTCACTCGGTCCAGGTCCGAGAAGCCCAGTCGCATCGCAGCTGGCTGTGCGTGGCTGGTATTGTTCTTTGTTCTTCTAGCTGTGTGACTACAAAGTGTTACGGTAGAGGAATGCTGATTGTTCATACTGCACAATATATTTGTGTGAATTTGTTTTTCATGTGATGAGCTTGCTTTCATTATTTGGTGGGTAAATTTTTGTGTGATGCCTGACTGAAAACATCTTTTTTATTGAATGAAGTTTGCTGGTTTTATAGTTTGCAAAGGCAACATATATAAGTTTTATTCAGGGAAAATGAAATTTACATATATATTAAGTATGGTCAGTGGAATTACCATCAGATTCTGTGAATCCCAACCATTGAAATTTAAAATATGATAATGATTCAAGCGTCAGTCAAATAAACTTTACCTGTGGCACAATAATGATTTTATACTCAAATTTTGTCTAAAAATGTAAATGAAATTGAATGCACAGCATTAGAAAATTCTGGTCTTTTTAAAAAAAAATCAAATCTGTTTGAAATGAACTTGGTTTTCCAAATTTGCTCTCAACTCTACATCTGGTGCTTTGCGTGCTTTTTTTATTTAATACATTTTTAAAATCGAATTGACAGGAAGAGCATGGCAGCATCAAACTCTAAAGCAGAAGTGATTGAAGAAAGGTTTGTGAAAGTTGGGGAGGTGGAGACGTCTCTCCTCACGCTAGGACACTTGAGAGATCCTCCCAGTGAAGATGAGGCCAAGAGAGTGCTCTTTCTTATCATTCCAGGTAGGTAGATTAGACAGCTGTGTGTCATCTTGTTGTACTTTTACAACTTAGTCTTGAGGCTAATATGATATCAGACATCTTCTGTGTAATGCAATTTTGGTTATCATGTATTCACCCAAACATGAGCTGAGCATTGGAAGAGATCTTTTTGTCTCAGCTAAGAATATTTATTTGACAATTTAGGCTAACCATTGGCAAAGTGCCCATTTGATTTGATTCCCAACTGTTTTTTTCCTCTCCTCCTCTCAAGTGGTGACACCTGAATTTTGTTGTATGTACATGTATGTAGTGCTGACACTAAAACAGGAGGTATGTACATGTATGTAGTGCTGACACTAAAACAGGAGGTCAATGTTATCACAAAAACAAATCTTTGTCATGACGAGATATGTGACCTGATTTCATAGCTCTATAGGTTTTTTAGTATAAGAAGAATTCTCAGCTTTACATACAATGTACTCCATTTTGATCTTTTCATCCTTTGTATCTGTATCAACCCAGTGTTTCTTGAAGTGTGATAAGAAATTAGTATTCATATCATCAAGGAAAGGGACTTGTTTTATGGCCAATACTTTTTTTGTTGGTAGCTGCGTATTTCCATCCTGCTTATCGAGTTAAGCCTAGTTTGGAATCAATTTTCCCATCTACATACTCATTGTTGCTGAAAGACTGACTGTTTTGGTGATATTTTAACAAATAAATCTTACAGCACTAGTATTCTATATCTTTCAATTTTTGTGAGGCAAGTTAAACATGCTGCATTTCACTGCAACTCCCCTCTTCCCCTTCTCTCTCCCTCTCTCCGCCCACTTTATTGAAACTTAATTGAAGTCACATATTTATTTCACAAAAATGTGCGAATAGTGACCAAACAGCACTGTGGTCACAGTTTGTGCTGCCAATAAAGGCTTTTGTCCTAAGGTGTCAGTGCAGTCCTTAGTCAATTAGAAGTTACATATTCAATTCATAGAGGTGCCCGCTTCTTTTGCTGTTTCAGTCCTTAGCCGGAAGGTGAGGATAATAGATGAATATGTATTTCTCAATAGCAATTACCATGGTGCTTTCCCCTTGCTTAGGTAACCCCGGGGTGCCGCAGTATTACGAGGACTTCATGCAGGAGCTGTACAGCCACTGTGAGGGTCAAGTGCCGGTCTGGACACTGGGGCAAGCTGGACACGTGCAGCCTCCCTCAAAGTCACTCAAGTTATCTGATGTCTGTGAGTTGTGGCCATGACATGGGATAAAACAAGATGTTATTGTACAGGAAATAATCACCGGTACCTCTTCATGGGGGAAATTTTGGATGCACTTGAGGATTTGTTATTGTTGTAATTGGTTTTGCTGCTACACTGTATGGTCATTTAAGATATGGGCGACTTTGACCTTGCCTGTCGGGACCTACCCAGGCTGACCACTGACATGGATGCAGCAAAGAGACGGATGTACTTGATTGAAAAACTGCCTCATGTAGGCCTCCAACTATCATCTTCTTCATGATAAGTGAAGGGCCTAATCATTATGCTACAGATGCAGAGTATTCAGCATTGGGCTGGCAGGGATTTGCATATTGTGGGGTGGCAGCTCAACTATCGTAATGTAATTTTTCCAACATTACAGGAGAAACCCAAACCTGATTTTCTGTTACAATATTAGTCAAGACATGATGATATGAAATTTGACAAGTGTCCTTTTTAAAAAAAATAAATCAATGGACTGATGTTTTTACAGGATATACGTCCCTTGCCAATGCTTTGGACTATGAAAACCCCCCCCCCCAAATCTGAGTTATGATAATAAAATTACCACACCGCGATGTAACAGTATGATGGTGGCACTTCTGCAATCTACGTTTGTGTTTGAACAGCACCATAGTCACATGGCATCTGTTTGGTTGCACAAGGGGGTGTTAAATTTAGATTTTGAAATTTCTGCTGCTTGGCTCAATGATAATATCAAAAGTATCTTTTGGCTAAAGTCCATCTTTTTTTGTTGTCTCTTCAGACTTGCAGTTTTATAGTTAAGTGGCCACAAGATTAAATGTATTTTAGTGTTTTTTTAGTGAACCAGGACTCGACAGACAGCAGAGTAGAAAAAAAAATGAAAATGATATGGGCAAAATACATCTGTGTTGATATCTGTATTTTCATCAGTGTGCATCATCAGATGTTCCGATTGAAAATTAGAGACATAGAAGCGTTTTCATAATATTGTAAAGGGCTATTTAGATTTAGGCAGAAATTGAGTTCCACAAAAGCTCCAGTGCTGAATCATTGTGCTCAAAAGTGACAATCATTTCATGTTTGTCATATTTTATTCCCCAGTTTCTGCAAGAGATGACTTACACAGCCTGAAAGCTCAAGTGGAACACAAAGTGACTTTTGTCCGAGAAAATGTTCCACAAGATGTTTCCCTCATTCTCATTGGTCATTCCATCGGATGCTACATGATCCTCAACATGTTGGAAACTTTGCCGAGCAGCCAGGTGCTGCGTTGTTTCCTGCTGTTCCCCACTATAGAGCGCATGGCTGTCTCACCCAACGGAGTTACCATGACACCGATCCTGCGCTACCTTAGATGGCTTGTAGTCTTTGTTGCTCTCTTTATTGTAATGATTCCTGAGAGCATTCGACGCATGTTGATTCGCTGGAACTACCGAAAATGTGACTACCCGCCATGTTTGGATGAGGGAATCCTTCGCACCCTGACGCCTTGGTCTGTAAACTTTATCACATATCTTGCCAAGACTGAGATGAACGAAGTCACAGAACGTCAGGACCACATAATTAAAAAACATTTGAAAAAACTGAGTTTTTATTACGGAGCCTGCGACCACTGGGCCCCAGTGCAATATTTCTACGACCTCATGACAGCTTTCCCAGAGGCAGATGCCAGATTGTGTTCCCTCAATTTCAAGCACGCGTTTGTTCTGGAGACTCCAGAAGGCAAGGCCATGGCCAAGATTGTGTGGCTGTGGGCGCAGTCCCATCATCATACTGTGCTATCACATACAGACCGTGCGGATCAAGAAACTTGGGTCTTCGATGAATGACAGAGAGGACATTGTGCATTAACCATTTAGCCAACAATATGTATATCCTGCCACTGCTTATTTTTTCACAAATTATCAGAAAGGACTGGTCAATTATGCGTCTTTTTTACAATTGTATGAAAGGTTGTATCGTTTCACAGAGCAATAAATGAGTTTTAAATGCCTGGAAGAGTGAAAGAGTAACTGTCTGTTGTTTTGCAGTGTGGTGAGGGTAATTTTTACTTTTGTTTTAATTTGGTAAGTTCAGTTCTGTCTTACTGTGCATCCGAGACCCATGTGTTGGAGATGAATGGCAAAAATGACATTGTGCGTCACCCACTTGGTGATCAACATCCTGCCACTGTTGAAGTAGCTTTTTAGGTGATTTGTGATTTTTGTCAGAATTTATTAGAAAGGGCAGGTTAATTATATGTTTTACTTACTACGTGTCCTGTAGTATCATTATGAAAGATTTGAATTATTCACAGAATTAATTGAATTTTACGTGTCTCTTTATTGAAATTTGGAAATGAACACAGTAAAGCTCAGTTGTGTGCGCCTTGGATGCAACTTTCACTTAGCTTGTACTTTCATTTTCCACAAATACCTTACATTTTTTCCTTTTCACATGTAAGATCCCCAACATCGAAGTGTAAAGGGTTGCATAGTCCTTATGATTATGAGGCTGAATTTTTTTTTGGGGGGGGGGAAGGGTTAGTTGGTTGTTGTAGTCGACATCTTGCAAATCCATGGAGGAGATTAAATGTGACCATGACTTTGAAATCACATTACGGCTTGTATTGCAGCACTTGTGTCTCATATGTTCACTACTTTGTCACCTGTGTGGACACTTCACTTTTCCATTTTCCATAATTTGCGCTGATCAGTTGTGGTCGATCTGGGTTACATGTATTTTGAAATTTTAAGTCTTAATGTACCACAGCTACAATGCACTGAGAGGTGAGAGTTCATTATCTTGGGTTTTTTCTCTACGGTCTATGGCTTCTTCTGTGATATGGAGAGTTTACTGCCTTCAGTTTGGTTTTTTATAGAAAATTAAACCAATTGTCGGAGCTACAACATATAAGTTACTGCGATGTTTGTTTTCAATCGTGTTGTTCTGTATCTTTTGTGTTGAAATACATAGTTAACTCAGTGGTTAGTTTTGCTACTTAGTTTTACATCTCTTGCAACACTGTGAGGTCATTTAAGAGTTGGCTACTTTGACCTTGCGTCAGGGCCAGCCCAGACTGAGGAGGAAATAACATCCCAGCAGAAACACAGAGCTGTTCGTCCAAATCCGGGATTGACACTGGGGGATTCGGTGCTGGGCTCTTCCCGCTTCACTCGCCGTTACTGGGGAAATCCTCGTTAGATACCGGTAGGTGAAAAGCCTAACAATTACACTTCCAACGCCAATCCTAAGTGTTTGTAGGATATGCAGAGAAAACAGGGGTTAGGATGGACTCACAAATCACGCCAACGCCAGAATCTGAGGGTTAGACCAGAAGTAACATTTTTTTCTATACTGGGCCGGCAGAAGTCTATTTGCAGTGTGGTAGGGCAAGCCATGTTAAATAAGTACTACTATTGCCTTCTGTTACTATTTTGCTTGTGCACATTCTCTTCAAACTGAAGACAGTCCAGTCTGACTGTCAGATTTTGGCTCTGGTGAAATTCTACCGTAACTTTGACAATTGTTACATAAGAATTATCGCTTGGACACAAAGTTCCACCAGATAAATTATACAATAACAAACACAATAAAAAGCTGAAGGAAAAAAAAAAAAAAGAAGAGGTGTCATGTCCATTTGTTTTATTCTTATCCGCACAAAAAGTGTCAACATAAATAAAGCTATAATAACTGTAAATAATATCTGATACATGTACTAGCAAAATGCCATTGCATAACTAAATGTGGCTTGAGAAGCTGAAGTTGCCTACAACGCTTCATTATATGAGAGCAAATCATGAAGGGATGACTGAAAGCTAGTGTGGTCTCCATACTCTAAGATTCTTTCGCCTTCTCTCAAGGCTTAGATGCTTAGAAGGAAACAAATGTGTTGCAGCGCGATGAAATCAGGCGCTCGTCATATTTGCAATTTTGATGACATAAGAGTCACCCACTATCAGAAGAAAAATGACACTGAGAAAATGGCCATTAATTTTTCCTAAGCAGCAAAAACCATTCATGGTCAAAATTGTCTGAGACTCAGAAAAAGTCTGAAAACTCAGCTCCCCTTGTTTTGACGAGTGCCTGATTTCATGGAGATGCAACACATGTATTTGAGCAAAATATGACACATCTGAATCTGAGCAAATATGACACATCCGAATCTGAGCAATCAAGTCTTTACCTGCCTCTAGGTCATGTCAAACTTAAAACACTGAGCCCATTATTTCCTTTACGATATAAAAAGTCAAGCTCAACATTTACAGAAATTCATTTTTCATTTTTTCATTAATGAAGAAAGATGGAAAAGTATTTCTTCACATTGTGCCTCACTGGCCATTTGAATTTTGAATTGGAAGGGAGCTTGCAAGAAGCAGGGTTCCTTTTTCAAACACATATCTACTAGAAATTTATTTTAGAACATCTTGTTGATAACATGCTGTTTATTTTTAGCTTCATGGTTGCTGATATACAAAAATAGTGAAAATCCCATAGGGAAGCCTTTTAACTTGCCAGAGAATCGTGTCTTGGTTAAGAGGAAAAATGACAATGAAAAATGAATTTCTGTACAAGTTAGTAAATCGTACTGTTAGTTAGCTTCAGGCAAAGGCTGAATTTGATCTCTCCCGTCTTTTTAAAACAAAAACAAAAATCTGCAACAAAACTCACTCTGATCTCAAATGTTGTTCTCCGGAAAATGATTCTGTTTTAACAAAAAGGCATTACAATAATCAAGACAGGGGAACAAGCAGCACCATATATATACATGTAGTTTGCTTAATGTCTTCCTGGCTTAAGCAGGATACTCATTTTATTTATAGTTTCATACATCAGATCAATAGTAATCAATGGTAGACGGTTTCTACTTATGTCAATCTACAAGTCCTCTGCATAAGAAGTCAAAACTTGTATCTCCGCTTTGAGCGTAGGGTGAGTTCAGAACATCTGTAGCTTTACCTGTTCAAACGCTTGAAGTCTTACTGTCAAACTCAAGTGCCAAAATCAGACCAAGTAGGCTTCTAATCTAAATACATGTAATAAAAGGAACAATCTCCCTCCTAATATCCGCAATGGCTTTAATTTTAATGTCTTGCAACTGTGCACACGAGAGTCAACAAATAAAAAATTCCAGGTTTAGATTGAAGACGAATTTCAGAAGACTTGCACTTACACGGATGTCCTATTACTTCTCATATTCTCTGAAAAATCACTTAAAATTTAAAGCACCTCGGGTTTGATAGTGACTGTATTTCACTAATGCAAATATCAGGGATTCGAACTTTGATAAAGGCTACTATTAGTACTAGACCATTTCTTTCACAACCTTGTAATTAAGGAAAGCTTTTAAAATTTTTTATTCAGAATTTGTTTCTGAAAATATTAATTTTCATTTAAAAGCATAATCATGTACGGGGTGGCCCAAAAGAAGGTTTACATACAGTTAACATGCAGGCACTTATCTTTTTAAAAAAATGAACACTAAAATTTTATTACATTTAAGTAGCTTCCCTATAAAAGATAAAGCTAAATTAAAATAGAATTATGATTTCATATTTTCTTAATAATTCGGATAGATAGTTAAAATGAATGCAAAAGAGATTGTTGAATAACTGTGAACATACTTTCAGGCCACCCTGTTTAATTATACAATATTTAATCTTGTCTGCGTTTGCTTTTAATGACGAAAATTTTTAAAACTGTTAAGACGTTTCTTTTTATTAAGAACAGGTGGGAAAAACCCCTACCAAGAAAAGTTCACACACATTAAATATGAAAATCCTTGATCAAGCAAACAATGACAAAATAACATTTAAGCACAAAATACAGAAATATGGCAACACAAGTTTACAACATAACAGAGAGTTCTGTTTGCTGTAAATCACCAAAAGATGATACGTTGCAACGTAAAAAAAAAAGACAAAACCAGAGAATAATGAAATCATATATTCATATATATAATATACGTATAGAATTAGTCATGGCTTTGGAAATGGAATGATTCTGAAAAGGTCAAAAGCACCAAAAATCCGGAGATTAAAATAATCGTCATAGTCACTTAAAATGATTACAAATATATTTAAAAAATGGACAAATCCTCTTTATAATAATAATATAATGTAAGTTAAGGCCATCCACAACAATAACACATAGTTCCAGCGGTTAAAAGAGAGCACAAGAAAGAACAAACTTTTAAAAAGGTGCAAGGTCACAGGAAACACTATACGTTATATTAAGGTACAGCAAATCACAAATCTATGGACTACACTTTCAAGAATACTCACAACTTGACAGAAGTAATAATTTCAGACAAGAGTTACGTAGGGTGAAAATGTCAACAGCATTCATCCAAAGGTGTTGACCTTAGTTATTGCACAGTCACACAAACACAGTTTTCTTTGCTCTAACAAACACAGGTAAAAAAATGATTCCATATAACAGATTTACAGTCGACTCCGGATAAGTCGATGTCCTCGGGGGAGGCAGAAAAGCATCTACTTATCCGGAAGATCGACTTAT
>JAUKPP010270091.1:0-11265 GCA_032273245.1 Phyllaplysia taylori | reverse complement strand
ATTTTTTTTTTTTTACTCCAATGCCTGAGGTCATAATATTATAAACACCGAAGAAATAAAGAAAATAATTTGCTTTTTGCAGCAAATTGACTCGAAACTGAAAAAACCCGGAGGGTGTCATGATCTGGAGA
This sequence comes from Phyllaplysia taylori, assembly GCA_032273245.1. Lineage (NCBI taxonomy): Eukaryota > Metazoa > Mollusca > Gastropoda > Aplysiida > Aplysiidae > Phyllaplysia > Phyllaplysia taylori. Next base: position 11,134 of record JAUKPP010270091.1, on the reverse strand, counting down.
AAATTTTAAAGAATCTTTTGTCGAAAACCACATGTTGATTGATGCAGTCATTAAAAAGCCTTTAGAATAGCAAAATTTGGCCACCACAAATAGATAAAAAGAATGCTCTGGTCAAAGAAGATAAGGGGCTCAATAAGGCTGCATGCACAGATGAGTGTTTGGAGTTCACGTCAGCCCGTGCGGGTAAGTTGCGAGGCACACTGGCGTTGAACACATTTTGAAGGAATGTCTATTGTTTCGTTTCTCAATGGACTTATTATAAAGGCGAAAGAGGGACGGGAACTTTTTGTCAAATATATTTTTCTAAATTCAGGAAAAGAATAAAGCAAAAATTGAAGTCTGTCGTGAGGACCTATGTTTTTGCAGGCATCTTTTAACTCTCAACTCTGTAGCTGTGGTAGTTTTATGGGGAAAAGTGACATATGTGTTTCCAAGTTGTCAAATATGTAATAGATTATAAGCCTACATTAACATGTTACAGTGCTCTCCCTCTATCGTGCTGGTCCACTATAGATTCTGCTATTTTGCTGTAAAGCATATTATTAGCTTCACCCCTCCAAGATCTCCCTCTTTTGTATTATTGAAATGTTTGGCTAAGATCCTTTCTTTCTTTGTCAAGTGTACCTTATAGACCCAACACAATACACTCTTTGATTTTGCTCAAGATAGCTGTTACTTTTTTCCCACTGGTTCAATATAGCCAGGGAGTAAAAAAAGACAATAAAGATGATGGGTAACTCTCCAAATTACAGGGCTTAACAAGACAAATAAGTATATCTATAGGTATACTATGATTGTGTATATATATATGCAGGTATAGATTACGTTTCATCCTAAAGTGTTTCGCAAAATATGCAAATCGTAAGTATTTGATAGCTTATGATTTGTCATCTTAAAATACATGATAGATGTTTTTTACAAAAATTGTTTTAAGAGTAAATTGAACAAACTAAATTTGTTGTTTCTTTTCAATCCTTTTTTCCTTTATAACCCTTTTCTCAGTTGTCGTAGTGGGTGGTTGGGAGGCACTCTAGTGTGGTCTGCTCCTACTGCTCTCGATGGGTTACTTATGCTTGAATTTACTTCCAGGCCTTGAAAAGACTTTACAGTGTTGATTGTGCCATAGAACCCCAAGAGAACAACGATTAACATTAGTGGTTATGTTTTTTGCTTTGTCATAGTGTGATTGGGTTGTCTAGCAAGGAATTCAGCTGCCCTGTGTACATAAGCAGATTAGGTTTAGTCATGATACTGCCTTTTATTTATATCTCTGTTTCCATATTCTTTTTATTTTTGTCTAATTCAACAAGAGCCCAAATGTGTGACCACAAGCAAAAGTCAGCAGGATGACACGCACATAATGATTTGTAGCTGACAAGTGTCTCTACACCTCTATGTGTGTGGGTTTTTTTCTTTTTGTCTTAATATTTTGCTTCTTTATTTCTTTAGATTTTGATGTTAAGGTCCTGACTAGATATGGTATAGCCATATAATACCTAATTAGGGAAAAAGAACGCAAAAGAAGAGAAAACTGAAGTTGAGAGAGACTACAATAGTAGGCTACAATGTATTAGAGTGAGATGATTTGTTGAAACAAGGAAATTGAAATGTTAAAGCTTTTTTATTTTTCATCACATTACTGAAGAAGTTAAATGACAACAGGCAATGAACCAGTGTCTGTGGTGTAATGGTTAGGCGCTTCGCATATATAATATAACCCAGAAGAAGGGAGTTCAATCCCTATGTTGGACGAGCATCTCTGTGTCTCTCTTGGAATGTTGAGTTCCTCTCAGCCAGGATTAGTTTTGACAGGCAGGGTCAGAGTAGTCTGCCTCCTAAATGGCCTTACAGTATTACAAGGATCGTAAAACTGAAACCAAACCAATCCAGAGCAAAACCCAACCCAAACCAGACTTAAAATTGAACTTTTTCCTGCATCTTGATTGCCACTTCAATGAGTCGTGCTGGGTTTTCCCTTGTGGCCACACATAGTTAACACCTTGTTCGTGGAATCCTCTCCTTAATTTGTTTTTAACCATCTTGATCCATTCTCTGGCATTATGCTGTAGTGCCAGTCATTTGCACTATGATGTACGAGTAACTTTTGTTGCATGTTAGTATGGAATTTCATATGAACCTGTGCTTTTGCTGTATTGCCACATGCTGTTTCTTAGTTTCTTTGTGGACATATTTTGCCTTGTCTTATCTTTCTTGTGATCACCATTCCTTAGTTCTCTTTAGAATCAGTTCACCAGCTGTGTTCTCAGCTATTAAGGTGCACTGGGTACAGACTTTGTGGCAAATTGCTGGCTTCTGTAAGACTCTCATTCCAAAATGGTGTTCCTTTTTTCATACTACAATAAGCTATAATGGATTTCAGTCAATTCTGCTAGATCTAGTGTAGAACTTGCTTTGATGATATTTTATAATGTTTATTGTGTTTTTGAATCCCAGACCCTCCTCTTTAGATTTGTAAAATCTTTAAGTAAAAATTCCTGATGAGTTCATTTCTTCCCCTCCCTCATCAACTTATGATCTGTAGTTGACTGTAGTAGGAACAAAGCGATCATCATCTTAGAGTGAAGGTCAAATCAGAAGTCACTTTTCTCAACCCACCATCCTCCCCTTCCTCTCTTCCTACCTTGAATTTCCTGTTACATCTTCACTAACCTCCGTGATGGTGACAGCTATTACACACTTGTTGCGTGAGTGTTTGATGGGCACTTTGGTGTGGTCTATTCCTTCTACTTCTTTCTATGTGTCACTATTGTTCTACTCTACTTTCTGGGGCTGAAATGACCTTTTGACCATGCACCTCGGTACAAGCTTCACCAAACAACACAAACATGTGCTGTCTCTCTGTCTCTGTCCAGCCCAAGCCCCAGACCCAAACCAGGCTCCAAACCAGGTAAATTCTGAAAGCAAAGGTGTCGAGACCATGAATGGTGAGCAAAATGACACCAAGCCTGCTGCTGACGACTCTAATGCTAAGCTTGAGTTCGAATCTGGTGCTGAAAAAGATGCTGGCAAAGAAGAGGGGAAGCCGGAAAAAGAAGGAGAGAATGCAGATGATGCAGGGGCTGAAGGAAAGGAAGGAGCTGTAGAAGAAGAAGAGGCTCAGATTGAAGAAGCTGCACAAGAATCAGAAGGAAATGTTGAGAATGAAGAGGGAAAGTCAGAAGATAAAGCAAAGGAATGAGAGGTAACAATAAAATATCTTGCCGGTAAACAAAGGAACAAAAGATGAACAAGGCAAAGAGTGAGGTGGCAAAGGTTATGAAGAATATACAGTGCCATAACAGGTAGAAGTGAAGGAGGAAAGTTCATATGAAGTAAAGGGAAGAAGGAGAGACTTACCCTTTTTTTTAAATGTTTTTTTTTTTACTTTTGATTAAGTGTGAAAGGGTGTTTTTTTAAATATATTTTACCAGTGATATGTGAACCAATTAATTTATCCACAACATTGTGTATGCATTGTACTGTAGTATTTGCTTGTTTTTGATGAGCTAATTAAGAGTGTCTATCCTTGATTATAGTCTGTGTAAATAAAACAACCAACCAAAGTGAGCAAGCTAACATGATATCCCTAAAACTGTTTTAAATGCAGTGAAAAACTTATCTTCTCCTTCAGTGTTATATTTTTTTCTTTCAAATTTGTGAGACATAATTTGTTATGAAAAGCTTTAATTAAGTCATTTTACTTGATTATGTTTTTAACTTTAGTCTGCTTTACTGATGTTTACTTATGATATAAGCCTATATTTATATCTCTTTATACAATGTTTGAATCATCCTGTTTATTGAGCCATGGCATGATTCTTGTCATTTTGTTTCTGTAGGCATAAACTCCACAGAGGAAGTGAGAACCTGAGGATGACACTTTTGAAAGGTATTGGCCCAGATATATTGTAGATTGTTTTCTCACTGGACAAAGTTTATTTAAAGTTAAAATCTCTAGTTAAATGAAAACTATAGATTGTGAGTCTGAGACAGGAAGCTGGACTCAGGATACAGTTTTGGAGTACCACTATGACTTGATAATATCAGTCTAGTTCTTTGTGTTAGTTTTTATTGAGGATGGAATTAGAATTTGGCTCCTTTGAACAGTGGAAGCAATACTATTTATTTTCCTGGATAAATATAGCCAGGTAAAAAAGCTCTAAAGCCTTGAATTTTTCCTCTTGACAAGGAAACGCATTGAGAGGAATTTTATCTCTAATACTTGACCAGCAAGCAATGATGTAGTATATTATTAAGGATATAAAGAGCATGATGATGTTTTTGACTGAGATTTTAGGTTTTAAAAGATTTCCTTGTTATAGAAATATTTCCAAATTTGCTGGAGATTTCCTTTCTGCATGCTCATCCATGTCAGATTAAGATGATATTATTTACCTCTGGTGTCTGCAGCTGACTGTCGTATGGGAGTTGTGTGAGAAGCTGATCAGAGCCAGCAAGTAAGCGGATGCTGATGTCGAACAAATGGACACATGAGGGATTTTGGTGAACCTTTTAATCTGCAGAGAGAAATGCTTGCCGTCCTTGGGACTCTGTTTGTGTCTGAGGATAGTATGTCTCTGTGAACAGTTGATTTTATTCTTTTTTGTTATGAAGTGGGTGAGATAGCGAGACTATTTTGGTTTAATATAGGATACATGAGTATAATACTACTGTAGTAGCATAACAAAGTTTCCTAGACTTTTTCAAAAAGATGTATTAGACCTCATCATTTAAATGGTCCATTCTTCTTTCTGAAGATGCCAGGGCATATTCATGGGAAACCCATCTTTGTGCAATATTTTTTTTAAAAAGTATTCGACAACATTTATTATTTTTGTGAACTTGGGACAACGTGAGTCGTGTCTGATGTCAAGGGCCCACTTAATTGTTAGTTTACTATAGAGTAGAAGTTTTTATTATTTTCTTTCAAAACAGAACCTACAGTGATCATTGATGATCAAAGAGATTGCAAATAGCATATTTATCTGCTGTATTTAATGATGCCATACATAATTCATGCATGATGAGAATGCTCAAGTTGTGACGTGTTGAAAAAAAAGTTTTTTGTTAAAGGAATGTTGACCTTGTGTGAAACTGATGTTGGCAACCAGTGTCGTGGTTGTGAAATACTTTGGGATGAAAATGTCTTCCCAATTATTTACGTGTATATATACATATATATAGGCCTATATATATTTGCATGTACTTCTTTTATTTTTGTAGAATAAGCTTGTTTTACTTTGTAAGAGCTTTTGCTCACAGACTTTCACTCCTGACATTGTTTTAGAGTGTTGATAAGTTTTTCTCTCTGGTTTCATGGCATGAAATGCTTTCGATATTCTTTTGGATGTGAAGGGTATTCTGTTCAGGTTCCCCCTGCACCAAAATTATCTTTGTGTCAAAATGGAATTTTGTTATACATCTCCCTACACAATTGTCTTTGTTTCAAGGTTTGTCTGGCTGTGCTCCAAAGTTAGAATGATTGTTATGATTCAATACAAAGAGGGTAATTTTTCCTTATGAAACTATAATAGGAAAAACTTTATTCTTCAAAGGTTATTTTTTTTACTTAAATTTTTGTAGGCTATAATATGTTGGTGCATTTGAATTTTATTTTGATTCTTTTCAATTTAGATAATACTCTTGGAAACTATTTTTATCCTTTAAATTTACAATTGATCCTTTAGTCCATATATACATCCAGGTGCACATCAAGAGGATAAATATTGTTTTAGAATGGGTCTGAATTTTTGCAATCTTATAAAATAATTAGTTGTGCATGCTCTTTGTTTCTGTCACAGTTTGGGAATGCTATGTGTTATTTTGGGACAATATCTACTGCCTGTTCTGCTCCTTTGTATATTGTATGAATTTATTGAATCTTTAGATACAACATGATTTTTTTGTGGGGAAAAATCCCACAAAGTAAAAGAAAACCCATCATACTCTCTGGAATTAGTTAAAAATTGCTTACTTGTTAAAAATCTTATTTCTGAAAATGACATCTAAGGAAATCATACAATCTTTTGTACCAATACTTTTTCTAAAAGTTGTACTGTTTGAATGCTCCCTAATGGTTTTGAGGTGTACCTATATCTCCGTGTGCTATCATTATATCTTTCATAAATTTATAAATGATCTGACCATGACCAAAATATCGAAGCTTTTCTGCAGGATCACATTTTCTTTCTCTGAGTTTAAGGTGTCATGGTTTTGCAATGGATTGATTTCCATTTTGTTTTTATCTTTTTCTTTTAAGATCAGTGGTAACATGCAACATGCGCTATACGTGGTGTGTATTCTTTTGAATTTGAAGTGAAAGCAGTACAATAGTTTTCTAAAAATTAGTGATTAGCATGAGGTGATAAATCATTTATCTGCGCCATTTTATGGACAGGAGAGCTCAACAGAAATCCAGTATTGATTCAAAGCAACTGTGAATTCCCTAACATTTGATATTTTTTACATTATTCATGTAGACAAAATTATTTCAGTACTATAAACTCGACAGTTCAGAATTCCAATCATTGTGTATTCTTGAAAATGATGTCAGTTAAACGTAAAGAGAGTGGTTTGGTATCAAGTAATATCTATGCACACTTTTTTGTACTAGTAAATATTTGCTTGTTCTTGCAATATCCATGCATGCGCTTTTTATTTATCTTTTACTAGAATTAAGAAGAGATTGCTCATCATCAGCTATTTTGCTTTATTAATCGATATATAAATAATGCAACAGTAGATAGTAGTGGTATATACAGCAAGTGGTTGGGATTTGATACTATTGGTACTTTCTTGTTTCTGTCACATGGTGGGGATTGAAGTAATTCTGAGGGAAAACACATTACAGGGATGTCATTTTGTCTTCTTTTTAAAAAAATTTTTATTTCTGTTGTTTTCACTGAAATTTGTTTTCAAATACTTTGTTTTTCTCAACATATTTTTTTTCATCCAATGTTTTTGCACAATCTCTAGGTGTGCAAATTTTGTAATTTGGTTTGCTTCCACGCAGTGCATGACACAGTAGAAAAAATGTGCATTCTCTGTACACTCTGTTGAAATTCTGTGTTTTCAGCTTTGCTGAGTTGGTAAAATATAAGTGTAAGGCAGAGGTCTTTTACTTTTATGTTTCATTTTCTCTACTGCAAATACATTGAATAGTCCACTCCTTCATTGTAACTTACTCACCTCATGAATAACAAAAAATCCGATTGTATGCAGGCCCGAATTCATAACTGGTGTGTCATGTATAGTCAGATGCATGTAAGATAAGTGTGGTTGTACGACGTATGGTTTATCATACATCGCAAACATTAGGATGTGTATATAATGATGTCACTATTTACAAACCAATGCACCATGCTGCTACTAATGTTAACAACATTCCATTGTTACTATTTTATAATATCGTCTCAGTTTAACACATTCCTTTTACAACTACTGTTTATTTTTGTGTTTGGATTTCACCATGGCTTTTGCCTTAGGAAAAAAAAATTCGAGAGATAACATAGTGTTTTTTACATAAAATATTCTGTTATACTTTTGTACACATATTTCTTGCATGAAGTTAAACAGTTAGTATTTAATCATAGGAGACAAAAGTAATCTATATTGTCAAAATATCAGTATCACAAAGTTTCATGTTGGTTAAATTTACCTTCATCATGCACAATGATGTAACCTCCCTTATTCATGACTCAAAACAGTAAAAAAGAGTATGCTGACAAACATTAATAAATAGGTAGGCTATACACTTGGCCTTTATTGAAACAACAAATGGCTAAGGTATTGACACAACTTATTCATTCTGTGCCAACAGAACACATAGTTTGAGCAGAACTCTTTTGAGTTTTGTCTCTTTGTCGTGGGGAATGAAAATACAAGTGGTTATGAGCATTGATCGACTCAATCGGCCTAAAAAATACCTGGGAACAAATCAAGTATATTATTTCATCCTAGTTTTCTGTGAACCCTTGATTTTCAGTTTTGCATTGCAATTGAACCCTGGAACAATCCAAGACATAGTATATATTGTATAAATTTTACCTGCTTCCCAATAATATCCATCATATTTTAATTCTTTTGTTGATATAATACGTAGTTGAGTCCATAGTGTGCTATTAGTGCTAACAATACTTGCTCTTTCGTTTATATATTAAGATTGATAATGTACGACATCAGAGGAAAACTCAGCAGAAATGGCAGGAGTCACACTCAAGAGATAGAGGCTGACAAAGTCAATTTTGGCTTGGAAAAGGATTTGATCTTATGCCTATGAGCAAATAAGTCTATGCAAAGTGAATTTGTTCTTTTCTCCGTATTGATACTTTAATAGACTGTGATAATAAATTATATTAATCCAGCACGGATTTGAGATTATGATATGATTATCTAGGAAATGATACATGTGAAAAAATGGTTGCCGTTTTGGGCTCTTTCTTGAAATCTTAACTGATTATGAAATGTTTGTATTCACACGATGTTTACAATGGGCACTGCAGTATAGCTTGAAGTAGAAACTAACTTTCAAGGGGATAGTGTTCAAACATCTATATCAGACAGGACAGTTGAGTAATAGTAAAGTAATACTTTGAATGTATCATTTGCAAATCTTAGCTCAACTGCCAGGCTCAATGTATATAGCAGACGGTTTGGTTTAGTTATAAATAGTCCCATAGGCTACTTTGAATGAAAAATTTGCAAATCTCAGACTTGTCTCATCCGCCAGGCTCAAAAGGCTTCAAACCTCAATTTGGCTGGAATATCAGGTGTAACCTACCAATACTTTAAAACACAGACAATTGTTAATACTAAAATTTTTCACAAGACAAAAATAGCCTAAAAGTAGTAAGTATAATTTCATCTTTCTTCATTGCTTGCTTAAGAGTGCCCACATTGCCAAATTGTTATTGTTATTATTGCTTTTGTTATGGCATTATGTTGTTGTTTTTTTTGGATAAAAATGTGTGCCACTCAGGAGAATAAAACCAGTTACAGAAATGAAGAAAGCCCACAAAGTTAGGAGCAGCAGGAGAGTGGATACTGCAGAAGGGAGCCTTTTTATGAAATCTCTTTATGTTTTCAATGGAGATAATTCATTCATTAGTTTGTGTGGTTTATGAACAAATTATAAATTTCAATATAATTCTTATCCTTTGCTTTACAATTTATGTAAATTTAATATTTTCTGCAAAAGAATGAATTTCTTATGCATTGTTGGCAGTTTGCATCACATATTTATTTTATTTGATATTAATAGTATACTATGTATTATCGATACGAGGGATCAGTTATCACAGAGGGATTTGTTCTTTTGCAATAAATGAGGGTATGTCAAGCCATTCCTTTTGGTGATACTTATTTTATACTGCATTGTGCGACGCATTGACTTGCTTTACTATTTAGAGGGATGAATATATTTTTCTGCTAAAAATGCTCATTGTTTTCAACTTTGTTTTTTGTGTGAATGAGGCTTTCAATTTTTTCTCTCTTCTACTATTGTACCTTTCATGAGTTTGTCGTTTATTCGTCTCATTTTGTTTGACATACGAGACTGCTCTTGCTCCATAGATGCTCTATTGCTGGTTTTGGTTCTATGCCCTTTGCAACACTGTAAGGTCATTTGAGAGGTGGGTTACTTTGACCCAACTTGTTGGTCAATCCAGGCTGAGAGGGACATTGCATCCCAGTAGAGAGGCAGGGATGACCATGGAGTTAGCATCCCTGCCTCAGATATAACTTGGATTTTTTAGGTCCCCATATATCGTTTTTGCTTTCCCTTTGGATATTTGATACAGATTTTGTGCTGGCCCCACAATCCCTGTTCTATCAGATTTCACCTGTGTTTCATCTGGGAAACCAGAGGTTGCGAGCAACCAATCGTAGGTTCTAGTTCGGTTACCAGTTTTACTTTCCTTGCAACACTATAAGGTCATTTAAGACCTGCCTGTCAGGGCCAACCCGAGCTGAGAGGGACAAATTCCAGCACAAAAGCAGATGCTTGAATGCACATATCAGATCAAACTCTCATCTTCCGCTTGATATGGTAAGAGCGTAACAACCACACCACAGAAGCTGGTGGAAGATTCTAGCTCAGAGCTCGTCATAAATGACGAAAAAAACGGTCTTACGCTGCTGTCCTGCTTGGCAGCTGGTATTGTGAAAACCATGCATGCTTCGACTGGTCAGCTCTCTTTCAGTATGCTGGGACTGAGTGGGACATTTAGGTTACATAATGTATTTAACATTTGTTCCACATTGTCACTGCTGTACAATAATGGCAAAAGTCCATCTTCTTATGCCATATTTAAATCATTGGACTCACGAGAATGAGAGCTATTTAAAAATATTTGAAATCAAATTGCACCTGTAGCGTTTTGAAATATAAGGCTATTCATGGATTTTTAAAAGCATATAAAGTCATAGTGTAGCCCCCCAAAAATACAGTTTTTTCTTGATACAATGTATGATTTCAAAAGTACCGTTACCAAAAACGACTTATCATTGGCCCCGTGATCCAACCATGCGTGCGACCAAAATTTCGGAAATAACTTTTTGATCCTATTGCATAGTGTGGACTCCAATACACATGTTAAAACCCAGGCTTTGAAAGATTATTGGAATTTGTTTTAACCTTGCCGTAAGCTATCCGCCCCTATCCAGTATTCCCAGGTGTCTCCGGGACATTCGCCCGCACACCGTTTTACTTGCTACGTGGCCAGTGGACTATTGAATCAAATAAGAATAGGAGGCGTGGCAAGGTGGCTACCGGTGGACAGTGGCCTTTGTCATTGAGGACTGTGCGAAAACATCAATAAAAGCTGCTACCTTTGTTGAGGTTTTTATAAATCAAATCTTGTCGATGAGGAGACATTAAGTGTCTACACAGCTCTTGGTCGTCAGTTGTAGTGGAAACAGTATTGTTGTTGAGATGACAAGGCGATCAGAGAAAGACTAAATACAGTGGAACTTCCTATTAACGACCTCTCTGAATAGTGACATTCTCTGGATAAGGACACCGGCCTCTGGTCCCGATTTTTTTACTATACATGTATAATATTAGTAATAAAAGCGTCTAAATAGCGACATACATTCTAGTAAAACCTCTGCATAACGACATCGAGGTTGCAACTGT
>JAUKPP010270080.1:0-11265 GCA_032273245.1 Phyllaplysia taylori | reverse complement strand
TATATTTTCTTCATTAAAATATTCTTACGGTTTGTTGAGGTTGTGGTGAGTGATTTTTTTCTTTACATGTTTCTAAAATTCAGAGGTCCCGCCTCATAAATGACCTTACAGTGTTGCATGCGGCGTTAAACCAAAACAAAACCAAATGATGACGGAATACTTGTGTAATGCACAATTTTCTAGAGAAAAGGAATCATTTAAGTTATAATAATTTCACAGAGCAGAAGAAGGATAAGTCAGGAATTCCAAATTGTATTGACTTAAGCCCTATGTCGAGTTCAACGATGTCATTCTCTATTCAGCATGTTAGTTTTGACCAGATGTCGAGATATGCTGGCTTGACTAATAATAATCAAAATTAACCATCCTCCCTTTAAAAAATATATTTTTAAATTTTTAAATTTTAAAAATCTTTTTTTTTTTAATCCTCCCTGTCTGTTGCTCCCACAGCTACCTGGCCATGCGTCAAGTCCAAGAAGCGGGCAAGCTGCTGACCAAACGCCACGACCAGGCCTCCCTCAAGACCGCCTGTCACATGACTCTACTGGCCAATGAGCAGCACCCTCAAGGGATGAGCTATGCCTACAGGCTCTTCTCTCAGTACCTGACCACGGGGGACTGGAGCGAGGCGCACGCCTTCATCGGGGAACATCAAGCACTTAAGGTGAGGGGTAGACACTGGCACGGGAGTAAGAAAGGGGGTGGGGGAGGGAAGGCTGTGTAAAATTAACGAAAGAGCCATGAACTCAAGTTTTTGGATCAAAATACTTTATAAATTATAAAAGAAATTATATCCTTTCAAAATTTTTGAAAATGTAATGAACATAGTCTAGACTTGGATAAAAAAAATGTATAAGTTATTAAAGAAATTGCCAACTTTTCAGCACAGCGGCCTTCGTGGTGGGGTATACATCGCAAAGAAAGAAAGAAGAAGATTAGTTTATTGGTGATGATGATAAAGATTTTTCTTTGTTCTCTGTTTGATGAAGATGATACTGCTAAGATTATGTTGAGTATAGTGACGTTAATGATTAAGAGGATATTATACATTTGAGGTTCCTTTCACTTTGTCAAAAATTGTGAATGTTGATGGTCAAAATGATATTGTTGAGTTTTCATGTTACCCTTAAAGAAGGCTTGGCAAGCCGGAACGTCCGGTTTTATATTCACACCTTTTATTAAAATATTGGAAGTTTTTTTATTTAATTTTCCCTTGTAAATATCGCTCTAACTCTTTTTTTTTTACTTCACGTTTACTATGACGTAATAGAGTTTAATGATTTAAGGTGATTTAAGATTATAATTTATTTCAGAGTGATGATTGAAATCATTTTGTTAATGATAGTGAAGTCAAATGAAGGGCTTCACCCATAGTGTGATTTTGTGTCCGTAAAGAAGAAGAAAAGGAAAACGACAATTAAAGATTCTTGGCTATCAGTTCCATAATGATGTAAGGGACATAATTCAAACTCACCAGTCTCTCCTTTTCTCAGGTGTTGCTTCCCCTGCTTTGTACCCATGAACTGCTTGTCCAGCAGTTGACCTCACTCTGCCCTGACTTGACCTTGACACAGAAGTCCTTGACCTCGGCCCACCACTTCCTCCACAAGGACAGGAAGGACCCGCCTGTGGGCAGGGCGGGACCCCCAGGTCAGTTTCCTCTGCTCTCAAACTTTGCACCTTTTGTGAAATATGTACAAGCATCCGTTATTTTATGCCTATGTTTGGTACTTAATTATTATTTTAAAATTTCCTTTGCCTACAAAAATGCTATCAAAAGTGTCTTATTGTCAAAATTTCATTGTTTTGTGTTGTTGATCGCCTATCCAAACACCAAACCATGAATTACTTGATTGATTTTTTTGTTTGGTTTTGGTTTAACGCCCCATGCAACACTGTAAGGTCATTTATGAGGCGGGACCTCCATATTTTAAATCCATCTCTGATAGGAGGGGGCTCGGAGCCATGAAAATTCTGAAAATTGTCCCGTGAGCCTCCCCAGATTTGAACCCGAGACCTCCGAGACCATGGACACCCCCTTACTTGAGTGAGGTAGTATGAGCTAAGTGTAATATAGCCACCTCCTGTCTCTTCCATTAAATTCTTGTCATGAGCAGAATATATATATAATTACTACCTTGTCTTATATAGATCAACGTGGCTCACACTTAACTCAAACAAAACCTGGTTATGTCGCTACAGACTTCCTGCTCGACAAGTCTGAGACGGATCCCGTTGTCCCGTGGGAGCCTCACCTTATCGGCGAGCACAGCTTCCCGCACCACGTGCTGCGAGTCTGGTGTCGCAGCCTCAACATGGCCATGGTGGTCCCCGAGCTCAAGGCTATGCATGCCACAATTGTACAGATGGCCCCGGTTCAGCACGGAGCGCCTGATGTGTCGACGGTGAGTCACCTACAATAATTGTCCATTCCCTAACTCGGTACTTCTACTGGAAAAACCCACGGGTGTTTTTATGCAGTTCATTGAGCAGCAGTTTTGTCCCTTCTAGTATGAAAAAATCCTGTCTTTTTCTAGAAGAGGTACACTATTTTTGTGTTAGGGATAGCTCTATTGCCTGGTTGCTGATCTTTAGACAGAAAAAAGGGATATCACCACTAGTATGGGATTCTTTTACCATTGTTAAACACCTCTTGTCAGAAAAATATCTCTTCACCTCAATAAAACCCTAGAGATAGCATTATAGGTTACTGAAATGTAGACCAGATCGCTGATGCTATTATATAGGGGCTTCATGTTCTTCATGATATTCACCCATTTGCGAAACAACAAGCGAGATGTTAAAAACAGTTTTTCAACACATTTGAATAATCAACTGCCTTGAATTACTATAGGGCCTCATGTTAGTCATTTTTCATTATTTGTCTATGATTGATGTCTGTTATCTCGTCAGGGATAGAAGGGGTTGAGAACAAAACGGCCTGAAAATCTTGAAGCGGAAAGAAAAACAGAAAGCTTTAACGATAGTCTAGTCCCATACTCAGTATTTATGCTAGAAAAAGTCAGGGTTATTTTTATTGCAGTGCACTGAGGCATGCAGATCTGCTCCCCAAAAACGAGTAAACTCTCTGTTGTATGGACTGGCGTTGTGGTGTAATGGTTAGGTAAACAATCTGACAGGCAGGGTCAAAGTAGCCCGTCTCTTAAATTACCTTACAGTGTTGCAGAGGACGTAAAACTGGTAACCAAACCAATCTGTTGTATGGGACAGAGACAGCTCTCTTCTACCTTTTACATTAGTTGTAAGAACTCACATTAAACAAAACAAGCACGCGGAAAATTTTGCTCATGTTTGTCAACTGTCGTCAGATGTTAAGATAAGATAAGATAATCTTTATTTGTCCTTTTTACAGGAAATTTGGGGTAACAATTTCTGTCTTGATACTTTCTCTCTCTCTCTCTCTCTCTCTCTCTCTCTCTCTCTCTTTCTCTCTCAAACACACACACACGCATACTCAGACACGTATATACCGCCGTACACTCTCTCTCTCTCTCTATCACTTCCTCAACCGCGCGCGCACACGCGCTGACAATACAAAGTTACAATACCAACACAAACACTCACCCACAGACACATAGGCGTATACACACACACAGTTGAAACAGATACATATACACACACACAGACACGCATACATACACACACACACACATACATGTACATTAACACATGCTCATTTATGCACATCTTTGTTGTCTGCTCCGCAGGTCCTGGTCCAGGTGAGCGTGGAGTTGACCCTCTGCCTTCTGTCACTCCTCACGTCAGAGACGACATCGGCCGTGCTCCATCTGCTCCACGCCATGGCTACACTGCACCAGGCAGGACACACTGAGCTGCTACAGGCCGTCTGCCGACTCATGCTCCCTCAAGGTGCACAATCTTTTTTTTTTCTTTTCGTTATTAGTTTCATTTTTATTCAACTCCAAGGTAAATAATAAACACAACACATGTGTGATAAACAAAATGAAAATTCACGCGTGACATTATCACTTCTCTTTGTCTCTCCCCTCACACATGCGCACACATACTGTTTCAACAGTCAATGTCTACATAATTCTAAGTTAAAAAGTCGTAAGTGATCGGGAGAGTGAAGGATGACTCTTAATCAATTTTAATTAAATGACAAGAATGTCCAACCCAGGAGTGAAATTGGTTTTTAAAAATAAAAAAATAAAAAACAATAGGTGCACAATCTACTCTCCCAACTATTTAATTAAGCGAGCATGAAAAAACAAAACAAAAAATTTGGATAAAGGATAAAACTACAATTACAAATTATCATATTAATGCTTATGAACTTTAAGTTTATAAACTTTTCTGTAACCGTGCAATGTGTAGAAGACAACAGGCTGAGAGCAAATTTCCTCCTCCGGTGGATCAAGAAAGTACATCTTATCTTAAGAAGCAAAAACTTTGTCATCTCTCTACTGGGTATCAGCACAACACACAAAACCACACTAAGCACTAGCATCTGTGATGTCGTGGTTACGCTCTTCACCTATCACACGGAAGACCCGAGTTTGATCCCGCATGAGGAGGATTTGTGCTTTTTCTGCTGGGCTCATCCCTCTCAGCCTGGATTGGCCGTGACAGGCAAGGTTGAAGTAGCCTGTCTCTTTAATGACTTTACCGAGTTGCAAAGGACTTAAAATAATAACCAAACCAACCAAACTAACTAAGCACATTGGGTTGTTTGTGAACTCACACTGCCTCTATGCACACCCTCCACACCAAAATATTTGGGTCCAGGGCACATTTTGTTGGTTTTTTAAAATCCTTATTGTGATAAGTGAGGTCTTTTAGAGTAATGCATATTTTTCTTCCCCAAAGATATTGTTGTTTCTAATCCAGAAGCCTTTTCTAAAGAAGAAAGTTCAAGTGCTGAATTGTATTTTATGTTTATATAGATGTATGTGTATGTACAGAGAGATGGGGGTGGAGAGAATTAATAGATTGCATTTATACAGCACTTAGTATCCTCACTCGAAAGCAGGCTCTATGCACTTTGAAATCTAATAAGTCTCATGGATGCAGTTTGAGTGAGTCAATTATTAGATGGTTTGACAACTTGTTGCTCAGTTACTACTAAATATTTCCGTTCACTTTGGTTTGCGCAATTCAGTGATTCATTGGCCCATGTCTCACCCCCTTCAGGCCCCAAGTATTTGCTGAAGCTGCAGCAGGAGTTCAACGCTTCTCGCGTCCTCATCACCATGGAGAACAATGGCAGCGTGGACCAGGCGGGCGTCGAGGGACACAACACTATCAAGAAATACCTGACAGACATCAAGGAAGACGGGCACATCTCCACCGCAAACCCACGGTGCCGAGAACTGGACTGTGTGCGAGCGTATTTCTACCTCGTGGTTCTAGACTACCTCAGACTGTCAGCTCCATCCCTCCCGGACAACGACAGCATTGACGGGATGCCAAACGGGCATCCAACTATAGGAAGTGTTGGAGGAAGCGAGGGCGTTGTGTCTAGCTCAGTCAAGGGAGTGAAGAAGGTTGGGGATTCTAACCCTGGCTCCGTCATTCCGGTGGAGGACGTCAATTCTGTTTCTGCTAGTGTCTCTGAAGGCAAAACTGACATAACTAATTCCTCTAAGTGTCAAAAGGATAACTGTGATAGTAGTGCTGTTGTTGCTGCTCGTGACAAGGGAGAGGGAGAGGATGCTGGGGCCGCTGAGAACGTCCAGTCTTCCTCATCAAGTGCCACAACCGCTAAGTCATCGTCGGTCGACCCTCCAACTGTGCTCTCCCCCCAGGCAGCGACAAAACCAATAAAGGGCAATAACAAATCATCTCCATCGTCGTCATCATCAGCGTCACCGCAGTCACAGATCGCAGCACCAAAGGTCTCCCCTACCTCACCGTTGTTGCCCCCCACCACCACCGCCGCAGCCACCACAAACCTTAACTCACCGCAAGGCTCGGACGCGTCATCTGTGATAAACGAGATTTCCCAAACAACTGAGATTAATGGCAATACCTCAGCACCGGTATCATCTCCCTCATCCTTGTTGTCATCACCATCCTCCATCAAAACTGCAGCAGAATCAACACCAGTCCCAGCGGCGCGGGGTCAGCTCACGTCACGCAACCTGCTGAGACTTTCAAAAGGAATCCTGTGGGACGTCCAAGCCAAACGAGAGGCGCTCACGGAGACCCTGGGCTACATCCACCGAGCCATATCACAGCACCTCCTCACCAACCGCTCCGCCACTTCCACTTCCCCCATCGGAGGCAGCAATGACCTTGACACTGTGGGGGTCGCAACCAGAAAAGACGGAGGAGGTGAAGGAGGAAGGGGGCTGGAGGAAGACGGAGGTTCCCACCACCCTCGGCTGTCCACCTCGGCCCCGCCCCCTCTCCTGTCAGGCACCCCGGACATCCTGAAGGGAGCTCATGTCGTGACATGTCCGCCCGACTCTGTCGCTCCTACCACGGCACTCAGACTCGAGATTGGACATCGAGGTCCGTTGAGAAGTTTGTCAGAGCCAATGGCTCGCTCCAACACCCCAACCAGCCCTCTGGAAGGAAGTTTAGGGGAGCCGGGCAGCATCGGATTTCAGGTGGAGAAAGAACTGCTTGGCTCCTTCACCGACTACCTGTCTACTAGTCAGAAGTCTCGCAAGGTGAGCTTTGGTTGAAGATAGTTGTTTATAGAGGTGCCTGCATCTTTATCTGTTTGAGCCAAGGTGAGCTTTGCTTTTAATCATATTGGGATTGTCATAAAGATTGTTGAGTCCTCACATTTTGACAAATAAGGCCATTTATTACAAATTACAATTATCTAAACAGCAAACAAAGCATACATGGAAATGGTCCATGAAATTGAAAAGAAAAACCCAACAAAAACAAATGCAACCAGTGAGTGAGTGATATTATCAATAGAACTTGCTTGAGCAAGAAAATGTAAAAATGTGATCAAATGTAAGTCAGTCTAGGAGGTTGGAGAACTCTACAAGAAAAGTATTCGAATTGGAACATGTAGAGACAAAGCTGCCCTTAAGAAAACATGAAATTGATGAAAATGGCCAGCAAAGAAATGGAAAAGTGCATTGAACTCTGAACAACAAAAACTCAAGGAATTGTTGTAGCCTTAGGAAAAAATCATAAAAAATGCTAAATATAAATTCAGGTAGCCTAAAAAATTGTTAAATTGAGAACTCAGTTTCAGGTTCAGTCATGGGTCAAAGCAAGTTCATGGGGCTAATTCCAATCGAAATTTCTGATGAATGAAAACCTGCAAGGCCAGCGGCGACTTCCCCCTCCCCCCACCCCCTCCCCAACAAAAAAAGAAGGAAAAAAAACACTTAGGGAGAAAGAAAGAGAGAAATAAGCGTGAATGAAGAGGAGAGACAATGGTAGAGAAGGAGGAAGAGTGAGAGAGAAAGAAAGAGAGGTAAGCGTGTACGGGGAGGAGAGACGATGGTAGAGAAGGGGGAAGAGAGAGAGAGAGAAAGAAAGAGACAAGCTTGTACGGGGAGGAGAGACAATGGTAGAGAAGGGGGAAAAATGAGAAAGGCAGATATAATTGTACGTGGAAGTAGAGAGTCGATTGTAGAGATGTAATGTATCTTTCCAGTGCACTGCACCATACTCAGATAATTTTAGAGTTAAACCATCGAGAAATCTGTGGGTTTTTTAATTTGGTCACTTTGCACAATGGAGAAATACAACAAACTCCTCCCTGAATTTGAGGTACTTCACTATTTTGGGGCAAAGAAGCGCAGCGGCTGAACGAAGCTTGGTGTGAAAACCTATACTGCTTATTAATTTTCTCTTGCTATCAGTGTCCTCTGTAAAAGGAGTGGTAGTGACTAGGTCTTTGTAGTCATTTCTGCCACCTGGGTGTCAGGGGTTCAAATATCATCTTTTTCTTTTCTTTTTTTTACCCCTCCGTTGTTTTTTTTACTTTGTTTTGTTTTTGCTTTTGTTTTGGTCAGGTTTAATAGATTTTAATGGTTCTTTTCATCAGGGTTTTTTTTCCGTATTTTTTTCTAAGCAGATTTAAACAGACTTTGGGACACATTGATTGTGGTATGGGGAAAATTGCAAGGATGCCTACGCTAAACAGATAAACAAATGATAGTATAGAAAGTCATTCGTGAAAAGATGAGGATGAAAGAAAGGTAAACAGAAAGAAGCAAAGATGGCAACTAAGAGGTGAAAAAAGAGTGACGCCCCTACAAAGACGGGCTCTCCACTTGTAATATTTTATAAATGTTGTTTCTTTCCGTCCCTTGTGTAGATTCTATGGAGGGACAACCGTGGCTCCACTGACGACCTTCAACTTAGTCCATCCAGTCCCGGGGGCATGATGGTGTCGCGGGATGTGGGTGGGGTGCCCGTCGAGTGGGATGAACTGCCTGTGGACATCAAGTACACCCAGCCCTATGTCAGTCTGGCACTGCTCCGACAGGAACAGGAAGCTCTGTCGCAGGAGTTGAAAAGGGTGCCTGACGCTGCTAAGGTGAGAGGAAAACCTGGCTGTTCTCTCTCTTTCTCTCTCTATTTCTCTCCCTACATTTCTCTTTCTCTCCCTCTCTCTCTCCCTCTCTCTCTCTCTCTCTCTCTCTCTCTCTCTCTCTCTCTATGATCCATATATATATGTAATTGTATAGTATTAGAATAAAAGTAGTAGCAGTAGTAAAGTTTGTCCAAGCAAATATAAAAATGCTTACTTCGGTATAACTTAGTCCGATGAAATTTTTCAAGTTAGTACATTTTTTTCATAAGGAAGATACTGCTTGCTTTGCAGATTGATGATTAAATATATTGACTGACAGAGAAATACACAGCTGTTGTTGTATATAACTTTCTGATTGAAACTATCTCAGAGTTACAATTTGATACCAGGAGTCTATACAGTAAACCCTGTATAAGTCGACATTGCTGGGGCTACTGAAGCCATGTGGAGTAAAGAGAAAGTCAACTTTGTCAGTGTAGTAAATAAAGAAAAAGTTGGAAATTTCAAATAGTGTAGTCTTAAGCGGAATTTCAAGTTAACAACAGACGTCAAGATATGCAGGCTCTACTGTATTTCAGATTTATATTATAATTCAAAATAGTAAATTTGCATCGAAAGTTTTTCAGAATAATAAATTCACACAAAGATTTCTACTTTGTTTCTCTTCCCTGCACCCTCCAGGCTCCATTCCCCAGTACCCGGGCGAGCATCAAGAAGTTGCTTGACGCCTGCCAACACTCGTCGCAGCTCTCCCACCAGGACAAGGCCACGTACCACAAACAGATCAATGACTGGGCCGTTCTCTTCTCCGTCACTTCACAGCAAAAGCTCGAGACAGATGCATTCTTCGCTGCTGCAGCTGCCGAGCTCAGCTCTCGCAGTTGATAAATTTTTCTTAGCCTCATCTCATCATCTTAAGTGGGATCGGAGCTAACCTCCCACTCATACATCCAGCAGGAGATAGATGCCAGGTCAAGGTCAACCAGCCGAATGTGTGAAGCCTCTCATTCACTTAGTGATTTTGATGACTATAGCAAATGCTGTTCTGACACTTCAATTTAAATCGAATATGCCAGGATAGGGAAAAGTTTATCACTTCATCCAAAGTTCAACTTGTACCGTATGTTATATAAACATAGGCTATGACTTGAGAAAACAATCAACGTAACCAAAAAAGAAGTCGAACTAGTCCAACGCAAGCAGTTGGCCTGATGTCACAAGTTTGGCTGGCTACGAGAGGTCTGTCTTAGCGGGTGTATCAAGAAAATGATTAGTCAAGTACAGTCGCATTCTGAAGTCATTCTGGACCAGATCTAGAGTTCATGTAACATCTACGACACTTCAAAAGTCAATCATTTTGGAGAAAAGTCTCACATTTGAAAGGGAACCAGATCAGAGTTTGCGAGTCTAGGAGTGCAACACTTTCTTTGGTGGCATCAGGAAAATGTCAATTTTGGTATTGTCTGAATGTCAAAAATGTGTACAAAATAAAAACTGTACATGGACGAGTAGTGTGATACTCCATGAGCTCCAGTCTCTTCGGACATCACAAGACGTTGATCAAACCTCTCAACCAAAACAGAGTT
This sequence comes from Phyllaplysia taylori, assembly GCA_032273245.1. Lineage (NCBI taxonomy): Eukaryota > Metazoa > Mollusca > Gastropoda > Aplysiida > Aplysiidae > Phyllaplysia > Phyllaplysia taylori. Next base: position 1,182 of record JAUKPP010270080.1, on the reverse strand, counting down.
GTATTGTACATAGTTTGCTTTGTTGGCCAAGCGCTTGTGAGTGATGACTGTATGAGCCCATCTGACCGAAACAGTATTTGAAGGGTGGAAATGCAAAAACAGATACATCCATTTTTCTGTTGCAAATGTGCGTTTATTTTAATTTCAATGTAGATTAAATTTAAATTTATTTTCTGGAAGTTTTGTAGAGGGCTGTAGTGGTCTCTATGATGAAATAGCCCGCTTACAGTGTACAGAGCAATAGTTCAGTCCCACACTCAGTAGTTGTGCGAGAAAACCCAGGGTTATCTTTATTGTAATGTATATAGGCAGCAGATCTGCCCCCCCCCCCCCCTCTCTTTTCAGAAATCCCACTGTTTTTTCTTTTTTTTTTGTATATGAGTCTCGGACAGCTCTATTCCATGCTTGGGTATGATAGTTTAGGAACAGTTCATAATGGTATGGTTTGGTTTTTACATTATCACCCTTCAGTTGTACTAACAGGGTAGGGAAATGTGAAAAATGCAAGGCATGAGTGAAGACGTTGCTAGTCTGTGCTTGAAGTCATATTGTTGCATTTTTGTGAGTGTAGAGTTTGAACTGTAATAAGATGGCTCTTTTTAACTCGGTGTACCAACAGCTGACATCTTCTGTTATATAGGGCTATATTGTCTCATGCATTGTTTTGTAGTACAGTAGAACCCGCGTAAGTTGACATTGCTGGGACTATTGAAATTACGTCGAGTAAAGAGAAAGTCAACTTAAGGTATGTCTACATGGTAAAAATTAAAAAGTTGGCAATTAGAAATCTTGTCGACTTAAGCCGAATGTCAAGTTAACAGACGTCGAAATGTGTGGGTTCTACTGTATAATGTTGATGATTGTCATTAAAAAAAGCAGACAGGTCGTTTGTGTCGCTACAGACTGAACCTGTTTCGTCAAGGACCGAAGATACTTTGATCACTGTTGTTCCTGTTTGCTTGTGCTATATTCTGCTCACCACACCTCACTGTAGCTTCAAAGGTGGAACTACCTGACATCGTACTTTTCTGCACGAAAAATTTCAAAATTCTACTCAGAATTTTACCCTCAAAATGACCAATTTTGCAAAATTTCTGCAAGCATGTACAGTGGATGCTGCTTAAACCGAAAGTGTCTAATCCGAAAATTGCGGTAATCCGAAAGAAAACGAAATCCCGGAAT
>JAUKPP010270058.1:0-11268 GCA_032273245.1 Phyllaplysia taylori | reverse complement strand
AGTTATTGGGTGGATCGAGCAATTCTGGTGATTGAACTTGTCTATGTTGTTGTTGTTGTTGATTTTGTTGCTGTATTTTTTGTTGTTGCTGCGGTAACTTCCTAGATCTGGTGTCCTGGAGACAACAGTTATTGGGTGGATCGAGCAATTCGGGTAATTAGACTTGTCCATGTTGTTGCTGTTGTTGTTGATTTTGTTGCTGTATTTTTTGTTGTTGCTGCAGTAACATCCCAGACCCAATGTGTGTAAAGAAGATAAAAAAATATGTTTACACATGGGTGTTTGGAGTGGACTGAGGTGTGATCTGCTCCTTCTACTTCTTTCTCTATGTTACTATTGTCCTAATCTACTTCCTGGCACTGAAATGACCTTACAGCATCAGTAAGATAAGATTAGATAAGATAAGGTAAGATAAGATATACTTATTGATCCACAGGGGAAATTTAAATGGATTCACCAGAAATAGTTTGAAGTTAGTTGTTTATAGAGGCACCAGCGTTTTTGGCTGTTTTAGCCTTTTCTATTATACATATTGTACAATCATTCACTATATATACATAACACTCACAAAGCAGACACGAGCTGTCAATAATTTCGTGCACTTGAAACTTGCCCTCTCACCCCCCTCTCTCATTCTTTCTCCGACTCTCGCTCCTTCCTCTTTGCTCTCTCTCACTCTCTCTTCTTCCCTTCACCACTCATTCACTCACACGCGTACTCATTCCCACTAGACATTTTCTCTGTCTCTAAATACCCTAGATATCCTTGAGACTTGCCCTCTGACCCCCTCTCTCATTCTCTCTTGCTCCTTCCTCTTTGCTCTCTCTCTCTCTCTCTCTTCTTCCCCTCACTCACTTATTCACTCACTCACCTACTCATTCCACCTAGACATTTTCTCTCAGTCTCTAGATACCCTAGATATCCTTGAAACTTGCCCTCTCACCCTCCTCTCTCATTCTTTCTCTGATTCTCTCGCTTCCTCCTCTTTGCTCTCTCTCTCTCTCTCTATTCTTCCCCTCCCTCACTCATTCACTCACTCGTCTACTCATTCCCATTAGACATTTTCTCTCAGTCTCTATATACCTTAACGCATCAAACAAAATGTTGCCCCCCCAGGGAGTATTGCGGCATGACCCGCAGGCAGATTTGATACAACAATTTGGCAAAGAGCCCGGACCGCTGGATGAAATCAGGATGTGGGAAAAACACCTGTCGCGCCTGGTCTCCATCAATGACCAGCTGGCATCAGATGTGGCCAAGGACATTCTGCAGAATCTGGAAACTGCGAACAGCCAGTATGCTCACTCCTTCAGTGGTGTGCGCAAGGAAATTGCCAAGGTATGATTTCTCAGTAATGGTAGCAATTCAGTGTGCGCGTAAAGCCAGTCGAATTTCCAGTCGAAATTTTATCCCATTTTTCATTAAACCAGTTAGTTCCACTATGAATAATGCCATTTTACTACATTTCTGAAGTCTGGTTGAGGTTTGAATTTTTTACTACTGTTTGTATTTCCACACACGTTGCAAGCTCTTTCGAGTCCTTTGGGATCCCAGATTGCGGTATCTCTGTTGAAGAGACACTTTCATCTTCGTCCGTAAGGCAGAGGTACCAATTGTCCGGATAAATCTGGAAATCCAAATATCTGAAACACTCTTTGGTCCATCCAAGGCAATTCAACAGCTCATAAGCAGGGCAGAATAATTGAAGAGGGATTTTGTCAAAACTGGCTATTTGCACTTTTGTTGAAAAATGAGAAAGCACCACTGGAGATATCTTTATCCTACAGACTTTTGTTTTCAAAGCGTGTAGTATTGCAAAAACCCCATACTTTCCTTAATTTTCAACTTCAGAAAAAATATTTTGCTGTATGAGAGGTTTATCAAGCAAGCGAAAAGGCTGATTTTCTCAGAATTGACCAAAGTGCAAATACCAAATTTTGGAAACATGCTCTTCAATTGGATTTCTGTTGGGTCTTTTTCTAATCTGGTTGACACTTCTAGTAAAGGAATTGCCAAGATGGGATTTCATACTTAAGATAATGGTTTAGGGGTATGCATAAAGAAATGACAAAGTACAATGGCTTTATCCAAGGTACATTGGCTTTATATGTCCATCCATTGAGTCAGACTACTATATCCAATATCTCGTTATATTCCAGGCTACAAAGACAAAGAAGGATGGGGTTTTCATTTTCTCTTTTCTAAATACTGTTTAAGTGCCCTAATTTTCCAAATCTGTTACTGGGGCTGAAATGACCTTACAGTGTTGACAGTACCATAAAAAAATTATGCTTTTTGGGAAGTTGAGAAGACTTCCAAAAAGCCTTGTTAAGCTACAGAGAGAAGGTGTGGGGCGATCGTTGGCTGGGCCGTAGGGCGCCCGTCCGCAGATGAGAAGGTCCCGGGTTCGAATCCGTGGAGGTTTACCCGGATTAAAAAAAAATTTTCATTGCTCCGACCCCGGTCCTATAGGTTCTTTTGATAACGACAGTATCATTACCATTATTAAACCTCAACAAAAGAAACATTTGTCAACAAAAGAAACATTTGTCATCATTCATTCTCATTATTGTATCTCTCTGTCTTCAGGCTGAGGCGGAGACGTCCCGCATCCTCAAGTTTCTGTCGACCCTGGAGCCATGGTACAACCGCCTGCACACAGCAAACACCTCCAAGGAGATACTGAAATTGTTCAAGCCTCTCATGAGGGTTCTGAACCTTGTGTGGTCACACTCAACGTGAGTGTAATTTCAATGTTATGTAATCCTTTTTTCTTAATGTACTTTTCAAAGGACTTTTTTAAAATCTTTTCCCTTCAAATTTTTTTTTATCTTTTCCCTTCAAATTTTTTTTTTTCAGCAAGTACAAATCCCCGTTTGTTGCATGGGATAGTATTAATTTTGTCTCTATTATAATAATGGTACCCGTTTCCTTCTCTTTGTCAATCTTTCCAGTACAATGGGTCAAAGTAGTCTGCATCTAAAATGACTTTACAGTGTTACAAGAAGCTCAAAACCAAAACCCAAAATTAGTTGCTAATGCCACTGCACTTGTTGGATCTTTGATAAAACCCCACTAGGGGAACAAGGTTTCAGGAAATTCAGGTGTTTCTTGGCATGGAAACGACCTTATAGTGTCGATGGAGCCTTAAAACCCAAAACAAACAAACCAACCTTATCTTAACGTAGCTCTTTAACTCGTGTTTTGTTCAGCTACTACCACCAGATAGACAAGTTCGACAAGCTGCTGATGTTTAATAATGGTAATGATACTGTCGTTATTAGAAGAACCTAGTATCTAACAGGACGTCCGAGTTCTACCTCCATCTCCAATAGGATCTGGGTCGGAGCCATGAAAACTAAAAAAAAATCCAGGATAATGGGTTAAAGTAGCTTGCATCTAAACCGACCTTACAGTGTTACAAGAAGTGGAAAATCAAAACCCAAAATTAGTTGGACCTGACGAGTAGGACTGAAGTAGCCCGTCTTTAAACTATCACTGCAGTGTTATTAGAGCCTTAGAATGTGAACTGAGCGGGACTTATCTGATCTTTCGTAATTCTATTATTATTAAGTTTTCCTTATCTTTACACCGACGCTGTTGTGTAATGGTTAAGCTCTTCACCTGTCATGCGGAAGACCTTTGTTTGATCCATAGTGCGAACGATCTGGGTTTTTTTCTGCTGGGATTTTTTTAGCTCTCAGACCAGGTTGGCCCTGACAGGCAGGGTCGAAGTAGCCCGTCTCTTAAATGATGTTACGGTGTTGCAGGGGACGTAAAACGGGTAACCAAACCAAACCAAACCATATATACACTTATCGCATCGTGTTTTGTGTGTCCAGCTACTACCACCAGATTGACAAGTTCCATCAGCTGCTGAGACTCCTGTCCAATGAAGTCGTGCACCGAGCCATCGCCATGGTGGGGGAGGACATCCTGAGAGAGCCACTGGAGGTACGCTTTGGTTTGCTTCAGTTTTGGCTTTTTGTCTCCTGCAATGATGTAAAGTTGTTTAACACTTTGTGGTCACAGGGGTAGAAGGACAAAGGATGGGATTCCTGGAAATTGTATAATGTGACTTGGGCAAATGGGCAATGACCATGACAATATTATTGGAGTGATTACTTGAATTCTGTAAAAAGAGATTTTTTCATGTGGTCTTAATTTTCATGTTTTTGCGGAGGATTTGGAAAAAATAACCATGCGAAATTTTTCAGTAGAGTACAGTGCAAAATAATCAACGAACGAGGTTACGAAAGGGGCAAAACACCATGCTGCTCTTATTCTCAATAAAAGTTTTTGAATTTCAGTCAAACGTGTGGCTCTGTGGGAATGTATGTGCGAGCTTTTTGGCATTTTCCTTTCTTTCTTTCGTTCTTCTTTCTTTCCTTGCCATGATAATATCTCAATACTATGAACTGAGAAATTTGCGAAAATTAAAATTTCGTGAAACTGGTTTGTCTCAATTTCATGAAAAAAGTCCATGGAGAAAAAACAACAACATTTTTACAATATAATAAGATCTCTGAGACGGAGCCAGTGTCCTTGCTATATCCAAGGTCTTGTTATATTCAAGATACTTTAACAATGACAAAGAAGGATGGGGGTTTTCATTTTCTCTTTTTACGTAAAACCCAGGTCTCAATGTATCGGTGCTCTTGTATCTGAGTTCCACTGTATATGAAGAGCTTCATCACAAAACGCCTTGTACGCTCAAGGGAAGAAACTGAGAAAAACTCCAATTTACTGGGGTTTTTTAACAATGTTTGAGAAGGATAAATCTATGTAGATGCTATAATTCTAAAAAGAAATAGAGTGCTTTGTCAATTTTGTTCTCAATTGAATAGTTCTTGACTGTAATTAGATATCAAAAGTTACACAACTTTAGTAGTAGTAAGGAGTGGGTTATTTATAGAGGCGCCAGCCTCAGCTGTTTTAGCCTCTTCTTGTTTTGTTTTTTACTTAAGCACTCTATCAGGCTTAAGCTTCCCTGAGGGTTGTCATTTGCGTGCTGCGTCAGCTGTCACGAAAATGCCCATCAGGCAATTTGTTTTTGTTGTAAAAAAAAAAACCCAAAAAAACCCAAAACAAACCCCCAAAACAAACCCCCCAAAAACTCTATTTGAAATATTTTTGCTTCTAATGCGTTGCAGATGAAGCTCTTCACATTACTCTCCATTATTTTCAGTCTTACTCCAAGTTGAAAGAAGCTCTGAGGGTCTGCGCTGCATTCAGGGGAACCTATCTGGATTTCAAAGACACTGCTGATGATCAAAATGCTCAAAATATTGCAGAAAATGCTGAAAAGCTGTAAGTTTTTATTGTTTTATACTTTTGTACCTTTCCTAGGTAAAGAGCTGGAAAACAAGCCACACTCAACCAATGTCCACCTGAAATAATAATTTAATGAATGAGAAATATATTTCTAGGAATGAAAAAATCAATCCACTGCACTAAGCTGTCCAGGTTATTTTTTGTAGTAAAAATTAATGCTATGTTGGGTATTGCATGGGAAATTTCCAACATGCACTTTTACCTAATAGTGCCTAAATGTGCTAATCTAAATGTTTTACATGTTCAGTACTTCATAAATCAATACTCATGGTTGATGAAATTTGTTCATTTGACAACTTACTTCCCATGTGATCAATTTCATGCGCCAGACATCTTTTGTTCTCAAGTTGCATGAAAATTTTCATGAGTGTAGTTTAAAAAATAATGATAAGTAATACTTGTTCCAGTCCAATTGTTTGCTGAGAATGGCTAAACCAACAAAAGAAGCATGCGCCTATTTAAATAAATAACTTCTAACTTCTGTTTGCTCAGATGAGGACGAAGCTTTAAAAAAATGGCTTGCATTGTTACAAGTTAAACAAACTATTTAAGATTGCACTCCATTTAGCTTCCTTGTCTGCTTAGTAACTTGCATCTTTAAAAAAAAAAAAAACTGTTTGCCAGAGCACAAGGTATCACAGGGTAAGATAACAAATCTATTTTGCTTCTTTTTTTCCAAATTTATAACAATGTATTTTGGTTAACAAAGCCGAGAGCCACTAAACCCTTTGCATGATGCTGTTAGTGTTAGGCCTACTTCTTTACACCACTCTTTGTCCCCCTATATTGAAAACATATAACATGTTTCAATAATGGCCCAGTAAAAAATTCATTTTGCGCCGTTCGCTTATTTCTGTACAAAGCTTTAGAACATTAACTAACTTCACTTGATTCACGATGGGGTGCCTGTTGCCGATAGTAAGATAGCAACATGCCTGTCTTTGGATATGAAGTCTAGGATTTGAATTGTTGAAAGATCACCAAGACTCTTTCAGAGTTTTCAGGGCTCTAAACCACGTCTTATTGGAGATGGATGTAAGATTTGGAGGTCTTGCCTGTTTAAATGGCCTTATGGTGTTGCAAGAGGCGTTACACAAACCAAGGAAATGTAGCTCTTGTTAGATGCTTGAGTATTTTACAGAAATTTGTGAGGGGTGCTGACAAAATGAGTTGCTTCTCGCAATCGGCGAATTCAGAAATCAGCCGAAAACCGATACTGGAGTAAACTTTGTCAGTTTTCAACCAATGATACCATTTCCTTTAAATATGTCTTTTGTCATTCCTCATTTAATCTAGACAAACTTTTGGTTTTTATTTAAGGACATTATCAGCTAAAAATATGTGAACTATATTCCGAGAAGCAACTCATTTTGTCAGCACCCCTCACATTTGTCTTTGTGACGTGTGAAGGGGCAGAAAACCGACCATCATTGTGTTTGGACCGGAAAAGCACAGCTCCTCCCCTCATACACCTTTATACACCTAAACTAGACGTAAACCATCAAGTTGATTATTCGCTCTTGTGATAACGTTTTCATGATTTCAGGACTTCTTTACTCTGCATTGCATGTTGTAGTCTGCTCTATGGATGTTTTGGCTTGATTTAAAACATGTTTATGTGGCAAATTAGCTGATATAACTAGAGTCTAGATTTAGATTCTTGCTTAATACGTTGCTGCATCTTTACATAAGCCAATCTTTGTCGTTTCAGATCTTCTTTATTTAGATATACATAGCTTCCATGCCAGATTGGCAATCTAAAAAATCTGTCAAGTAGAGATTTGATCCAATATCAAATATTTTTTCTTTGCGTCAACTTGATTTGATTTTTGTACCATCTCGAACTTTTTGTGTGGTGAGAATGTAGCGAGAATGTTTCTTAAACTTGCTGGCTGGAAAACAGCATGCCCCTATACTCGCCTCACAAAAAATTGGTGAGCTTAGTACGAAAAAGAATTAACGTGACGCATGGTATTTGGAGTGATAGACTAGACCAACATTGCTTGAAATTTCAACGCAAACTAACACGCAGTTCTTCAGCTTCTCTTCATTCTCAGCGCTTCTCTAGTTTTAGATCTATAGTGTTCAGTTGAAGAGGATGCCTTACATTATAGCTAGTCCGAACGTGTTTGGCCATAAACAGGGGGATACTCTCTCATTATCTGTTCTTTTCATGAAAACTAGGTATACCTGCTTTAATCTTGATATGCGACAGATTATTATTATGAGTTATTACTATTAGCAGAGACTAGCGTCTTTGGTGTCCCGTCTCTTAAATGACCTTACAGTGTTGCAGGGAATGTAAAACTGGTAACCAAACATCTTTGGTGTGAGGTTAGGCACTTTGCCTGTCATGCAGGAGACCGAGTTTGATCCCATGTGCAGACGGTCTTTTTTTTTCTGCCAGGATTCACCCCTCTCAGTCTAGGTTAGCCCTGACAGCGACAAGCAGGGTGGAAGCCCCCATCTCTTGAATAACCTTACAGTGTTGCAAGGGATGTAAAAGTGGTGACTTAATTAAACTATATAGCCTACAAAGGTCCTCATTTTGAAACCGGGAAGATCATCCAGAATTTTTTTTCAGAGCTTTTATGGCTCTAACCCTGTCCTATTGGAAATGGATGTTAAAACAGAGGTCCTGCCTCTTAAATGACCTTATTGTGTACTGAGGGGTTTAAACAAAAAGACCAATCAATGAATCTATGTATCCCTAATTTTTTTGTGTGAGCTTCCTCAAGCTTCAATCCTAACTGCAGAACTCAAGCAATAAAAGGAGCAAGTGATGAAGCATTAAATTTTAAATATTCTTCTATTTTTTAAATTCAAATTCTTAATTTTTATTTATAAAAACAAAAAGGAAAAGGAGACAAACTAAATCATTCACATAACAGAACTAATTGAATTGTCGTGAGTAATTACATAAATAATTCATACATGCCATAGCAGAACAGTAGGCCTACATATTCATGATATACAGCCCATATTACAAATTGAAAAATAAACACAATGGTGTTATTCGTCCGTGACATGATAAAAATTGGTATTGCAGGTGACAACTGAAATGTTTTTCAGCATTTTCATTTCAGCAGGCATGCAAAAGACGACTTAGGTGTCTATTTGAGTCAATGAAATTTACATTTTCTTCATAATATTTGTACTTCAGTATCTTTTCAATATTTGTTTCTTCGAGAGACTTGACTTCAGTATTTGGAACTTGTAGAGTTTATGAGACCTTGCAGCCCACAAATGAAACATCTAACTTTGATAAAGGCAAATTAAACTGATGTCTTTTTTTAGAAGAACTATTTTGGCTAATCCAAATAGATACAGGCAGGATCGAAGAAGCCCATCTCTTAAATGAGCTTACAGTGTTGCAGAGTACGTAAAATTAGTTGCCAAACGAAGACTAGAAATACAGGGAAGAGAATGTTGCCCAAGAAATTATGGGTTGTGAGGTTTCGTCACTCTGCCAGTAATATGTTCATTATATCCTTATGTACTTCCTTTGCACTGATATTACCTGAAAGTGTCAATAGTGCCTTATAACCTGAACGACAAATACACCCCACACAGACCATTAAAAAGAGACCAGGTCTATAATAATATCTTTGTCCTTTAGGGCTGCTCGTCCGCACGGCAACTTGTTCAAGACCAAGATGTACGGCCCTCACGCGTACACGCCACGCTATGGTCTACGTCAGCTGGATGGAGGGTCATCAACCGATTCTCTGAATGAGGAGGAACTGTGGACAGACAGCCCGTGGCCGGCCAGGAATGCTCCCTGCTTTGACCTGCTCAACAGTTTTATGGAGAGGTAAATGCAGAAGTTGAGCTGATTAGGTTTTGAATTATTTGATATGTTACGGAAGGTCCTGAACCATCTCTCTAAATTCGGAAGAATTTTGGACAGACACTCATTGGTTGGATAGGTATGCCCTTGCTTTGACTTGCTCAACAGTTTTATGGAGGGGTAAAAAGAAAAAGTTTAGCTGATTAGGTTTAAAGTGATTTGAAAAGATATTAAGGGTCATCAACCGACTCTTTGAATGAAGAGGAACTGTGGACCAACAGCCAGTGGCCAGCCAGGAATGCTCTCTGCTTCGACTTGCTCAACAATTTAATGAAGAGGTTAAGTCAAGCTGCTTAGGTTTTGATTTATTTGATAATTTATGGAAGGTCCTCAATCGACTCTCTAAATTTGGAAGAATTTTGGACTGATAGTCCTTGGTTGGATAGGTATCTCCCTGCTTTGATGTGCTGAAAAGATTTCGATGGGTAAATGGAAAAAGTCAAGCTGATTAGGTTTTAAATTGTTGGATAAGTTATGGAGAGTCTTCAACCGACTCTCTGAATGAAGAGGGACAATGTACTGACAGCCTGTAACCGGCCAGGAATGCTCCCTGCTTTGACCTGCTCAACAGTTTTATGGGGAGGTAAACTCAACCCGATTTGGTTTTGAGATACTTGATATGTTGATTTTGTGGTTTCTATTATTTTTCGTGCATTAGCAGTCGAGAAATGGGGAAACAAAAATAATAGGTGGAACAAAAAAGGCAAGGTAACTACGTAATATCCACTGTGCACTATGCAGTAAACGCAAACTAAATGTCTCTTTTGAGAGTATTTGGTTTTCAAGAATGGGGGACAAAACATTGCATACTGTAGAGAAAACATTTAGTTGTGCTCAGAAAATTAGAGTGTTCTCCTTGCTTCACATTTTATGAAACTTCGTACAGATTTTTGGTGTGTTTATAAAACCCATTTCAATAGGGAGAATAATTTCTGTTTACAAAACCTACCCATCAAACTGTTTTCTAATAATGGTTAAGTACATTTTTCAATTGTCAGATTGCTTTAGGACCTTTATAACACTATTGCTTGACAAACAATGTCATGTACTTTAAAAAAATTATAAAAAAAACAATTAGATACAACTTATTTCTTTCTAAAAGTTTTGTTAACCTCCTACCTGCCACAGAAATGGCCCTACAATACCCATGGCTATATAAAATCTCAACAGCATAAAACGAGCCTGACCTTTGCCCTTTCAGGTGCAATGATGTCCTTGAACTTGTGGAGACCACCAGGCATTTCCGTCTGCTGGCAGGGGCGGCAGAAGTCGGGGGTGCCGGCAGTTCCAGCCTGGACGCAATGGTCAAGGAGCTACATACTCGCTACACAATAGCCATGAAGGACTTTTTCTCACAGGTCAAGAACGTTCTTAGCATTGACGGCTCGCAGAATTTTGAAAGAGCTTTCTTCAACTTCCGCACCACAGTCAAGGTAGGTTATGACGTGTCCAGGTTGCCCCAGTTTTTGCCCGCCTAAGAATTCATGGTTCAACACTGAAGTTCCCTATTGTCTTTCTCAATTGATCAGGTACAAGATGCATTAGATAAATGTAAGATTAGCGTAACTTTTTAGCTCTAAATATCGGATCTGTTCGCGCAAACTGGTGCCGTCGCGTAGTGTGTTCATGGAATCGGTTGATTTTGGTACCAGAAAAAACTTAAATGGATGAGGACTAATTGGTAGAAACAGAATGTTTATATCTCTTACCGTCTTCGACTTTCTTCAGTTTAGAATTGATCAATATAAAAAAAAGCACACTGTATATAGCATTTTATGGCAAAACCTGCAAATTTCTGGCGCTGAAATGACCTTACAGTATAAATAATTATGTAAAACCTTAACCAAAAAGCAGCAATTGTAGAGATAATAACACCGGCGCTGTGGTGTAATGATTAGGCTCTTCGCCTTCCATGCGGGAAGACCCAAGATTGATCCCCGATGCCGGACGATCTGGGTTTTTTTTTCTGCTGGGATTTTTTCCCTTTCAGTCCGGGTTGGCCCTTATAGGCAGGGTCGAAGTAGCCCGTCTCTTAAATGACCTTACAGTGTTGCAGGGGACGTATAACTGGTAACCAAACCAAA
>JAUKPP010270048.1:0-11269 GCA_032273245.1 Phyllaplysia taylori | reverse complement strand
CCCCCCCCTCTCTCTCTCTCTCTCTCTCTCTGGATCCCTTCTTCTTTCTTCCTCTGTCCCCTGCCACTCTTTTTCACCATCTCCCAAATCTTTCTCTTTCTTTCAATATCTCTGTCTCTCTTAACACTGCAGAAGATGTATTTGACGAAGGAATGGAAAACAATGTAAATTAGACATTGATACGCCCAGTGGTCGAAGGAACGCTAGGTGTTGTCACCATCGGAATGGATTACCACTGTGATGTGTCCTTGAGCAAGACACCATGTCAACCTCAGCTCAGTTCACTGTCTATGAATTAATTCCCCATTTTTCAATCTACCCACCATGCATATTTAATGCTAGTATGTAAGAACAATCTATTTGATGTAAGTACATACTATAAACTACTGTTGTAACCAATATTTCCCCACAGGGGTGAAGGAAGTCTTTATTCATTTATTTAATGTTATGACACTAAAGTTTGTAATTGTCAATATGTTTCAGGAGCTTGAAGCAATTGAGGAAAATTGGCAATCGGAGGTGAAAAATTTGTTGACAGTTGTGAGCAAACTGCAAGAGGAAAACAAACGACTGAGGGAAAATGCCAGGTCAGAAAAGCATGCCGCTGTTGCTGAAATTACGGCACAGCGACACGGTAAGTTGTCGCATTTTTATTCATAAACGTGTATAGATCCTCCAGGCCAATTTGTGTTTATGATAGCATCAGGTCGTTTCATCTGTAGCCGATATGTCATCTCTAAAGTCTCTAACCCTAAATATGCAGGGAATCCACAAGTGTTTTGGTGTGGTCTGCTTCTTCTTCTTTCTAAAGTGGCATAATCTGTTCACTAGAGCTGCAATTTCCATAGTGTCAGTAGTGCTGTAAAGCCCTCACAAGCAAACATGTATAAATATAATAGCTATCCATATTGAAAATACAGCAAAGCTACACAATTGTTGGATTTAGACAATTTACATGAATGCTAGTGTGGGTTCTATTAGCTAGCTTGGTTCCATAGTTTATTATCTGAGGTCCTGCCTTTGAAAAGACCCTAAAATCTTGCAGAGGGTGTTAGACTACAACAAACTGGCTTTTCTGGTGCTGAAATAACTTCACAGTACTCACGATGTTGACAGTGCCATAAAATAATAACCAACGAAACACTGTATTGAGACGCAAAAGAGCAAGATAATTGATTTTCAATTCAGCTCAAAGTAATTGGTAAAATCTCAACGGGAATCAGTTTTTCTCTAGCTTTTTTTCTTCTTACATTTTTCTCTAACTTAAGAAGAAACGAAGGAGGAGAACTATCAATCTTGAGTAGTACTTGTTTGGTAAAGCCTCAACAAAAGTTCATCTCTTTATTTCTTATAGAAACAGAAGAGCAAGAGATCAAAGTCTTGACCAAGCTAAAGGAGACAGTGGACAAACAAAGAGAGGAGCTTAGACAGATGAAGCGAGATCTTGGCCAAAAAGCTGTCGATTGTGATGCCGTGAGTAAATATATTGGTTGTTGCTCTAAAATTTGTTTAGCATATCATCATGCGCATAATACTATTACCAAAGTCATGCTTTAGGCATTTTGAGATTTCTTGCCTAAGTGATTAATCACATCCACACTGCAAGTTCTTCAAGCCACAGCATCAATGAATTATGTTGGAAAAGTCAGAAAAGTGTTTCGTCATTTTCTCACAACTATGAAAAATAACTTTGGCTATAGAATGTCCCAGACTCGTTTTAAACAGCAGGTTTTTTCAATAAGGGGGGCAGATCTACTACTTCAATGCACTGCAATAAAATAACCTTAGTTTTTCTAGCATGAATACCAAATATGGGACTGAACTATTGTGTTATGAGCTTTACTGTTTCTTGTTTTCTCGTAGATCAAACAGTAATATCTCTATCACTCACTAATACTAATATACAGATGCCACATTTTCACATTAGAAGAAAATTTTAGAGGGATTTTAAGCAATTCTAAGGCAAGGAGGTGTTGACATATTGAGTTCTTATCCTGGGAATATCTGTCTGCTATGCTCCTGCTGAAATAACTTACAGAAATGATAGTGCTGTAAAACCTGAAATGAAAGTTCCAAACCTTTTCCTTGCAGCTCCAAGCACAGTTGGAGCGTATCGCTAAGGTAAACGCAGACCTGCGTAGAAAGAACACCTCCCACAAGAAGCAAGCACGGACTTTGCTGGAGGAGAAGTCAGATCTCGAGACCCAGCTGCACGAGAAAGACGCGGAAGTGGACACCATCAAGAGGTTGATGAACGAACAAGAGAAGTACGATGAACAGCGGGCGGCAGTGAGGGCAGCCATTGACTCTGCTAACAGTATAGAGGAGGAAGATGAGACACAGGTAAGCCCAGTGTAAAGTAAAGAAATTGTCACCTGAGTTAGTGTAGTATTTTTATGATGGATAAATATATGAGCAAACTATTGGGTTGATTGCTGAGCCTTGCAAAATATACCATTTAGGCTGAATGGACAAATACATTACACTCAGGACTGCTTCAGATCAATTCCTGTCAGGTCAGGAATAGGGGTTTTGCAAAATGGGGGGTTGGTCAGTCATTGGTAGCATTTGATTTCTCCTTCAGTTGGTCATTCTGGCATTGGCAGCAGGAAGTTCGAACATTGCTGTCTCTGTTCTGCCATTTTTAAAAAAAATGTCTTTCTTTTTTTTTTTTGGCCATGTTATGTCCCTCTGAACCCATGCTGGCCCTGATAGACAGTGTCTAAGTAGCCCACCTCTGAAATGACTTTATAGTTTTACAAGGAGCATAAGAAAAAATATCAAACATAACTGAGTGACCCATAAGTTTTATTGTGCTGTTTCAGGTATCATCTGAGGCTGACGGTGAGCCATTGAAGCAGCAGCTGGCCAAAGCCTCAGCGGTCAGCACAGGGACAGAGACAGAGGTCAGTGGGGAGCAGCTGCCCACCAGCCCAGGCAGTCCCAGCTCTGGATTTGACCTGGAGGGCAAGGTGGTCATTGATCTCAAAGACCCCAACAGACCACGGTTCACACTTCAAGAGTTGCGACAGGTACACGATTTTGGAGAAGGTGTCTTTCATCTTGTCTGTCTATTTACCTCTCTTTTTCACTCTGTGTCTGCCCGTTTATCTGGCTGTCTGTCAGTCAGTTTGCCTTTCTATTTGTCTGTTTATCTCTCTCTGTCAGTCTGCCTGTTTATCTGACTGCATATGTCTGTCTATCTACTCACTGTCTATCTCTGCATATTTCACCACCATGTCTATGTGTCTGTTTTATTTCACCATCTATTCGCTTTCTATCTATCTCCCTGTTTAACTTGAGATTCTGTGTGCTAGTGTAAGAATGGCCCGTCTATCGAATGTAGTATTCCTACACCATATTAAAGTGGAGTAAAGAACATATCAACCAACGCAAGATCTTTATTCAGGATCAAAACATAACAGAGATATTACTCATGTCCTGGAGTGTGGACATACAGAGGCTGAAGTGTTCTGCTTATCCAGCAGGCTTATATATTCATAACTGGAGTCTTACTGCATCTCTGATCTAGGTGCTCATGGAAAGGAATGAATTGAAGACGAAACTGATCGAAGTGGAGGATGAGTTGGCACACTATCGCCCCAGGTAAGCGAACACATCTTCTGCATATTGTTAACTCTTTTGTCATCAGTATTGGGAAAGGACAGTGTAATTTACCAAAGCAATGCATTTGGTCTGTCCTTCCCTGCCCATGAAGAAAATCTTAAACTTATCAAAAGCCCTTTTTTGTAAGTCATTTCTTAATAAAAATTATTTTAATTTTTTGGGATCATAATGATGAAGAAAGTATAATCATAATGGAGTTTGATAATTTACAATGTGGTTGATTGGAATTTTATAACATGGTTTGACAATCTGCATTTAACATTTATTGGAATAATTGTGTTGGAAACGGGTCATTTAGCTGTGATGGGTATTATGAAAGTAGGTGACTGCACTGGTTTATATTGCATTTCTTAAAAAGTTCAGGGCTTTGAGTATGAATAGATGTGAACATTTTTGCAATGCAAAGTTTGAAATTTTCTTTGTCTTCTATGCTGCTGTAGTGGTGTTTTCAAGCTCCAGAACTTTTCATTTGCTTTGACTCTCTCTAAGGGGAAAAAATTGAGTGAAACGGGGGGTCTGTGTAATTTGCTTTTATTTTTACAAATCAGGACACGCTATGACATTGTGAATGAGTAACTGCTTGAATTCTGACACAATAGGAGTTCACTCGAACATTTCTGTGTTTTTTTTATCTTCGGCTACCATTACTGTAATGTCTTAATGGATGTTGTGCAATGATAAAGTAGTTTTTAAGGATGCCATGCACATCAATAAGCAATAAATGATTAATAATTACTGCTACATCAGACATTTATATGCAAATGAGGTTTACATTTTACGTTAAGAAATAAATTATCTACGCTGGAATGGGCCCACCTAAAACTGAAAGTAGAGTGTGTTAAGATTGAGGCTTCCTTGCGGGAATATTCTCTTTATTCTGTTGCATTTTGAAAATACTCAAAGCCCTGATCTTTTTGCATTATGACTACATGCTTAAGTTTAGTGATGACTTAGTCCTCAGTGTTTTGTCTTGTCTCGTGACGCTGATGCTTTCTGGTTTTGTCTTGGTTTTAATGGTCGATTAACGCTTGCCTTGTTTGACTCCATGTTCAGTCTTTGTTTCTCTGGATAGATTGCTAAAACAGCTAAAGAAGCTAGCACCTTTATAAGTAAAGGGGGGGGGGGTGGAGGGTTAAGATATGTGAGATTTCAGTGCACTTGCAGATCTCCATTTGTCGCATTTTGAGAAAAATCATTTTTGTATGTTCAAGGCATTATGATAACTCTTTTATATTTGTGGTTTAAAATTCTTCGTATGGCTTTGGTTCAAGTGTATGTAGATTCTGTTGGAGAGTTCTAGGAGGCTTACTGATAATTCAGTCAATTCTGATTATGGAAACACAAAGTCTACAAACATTCTGATTAAAGGAGCTTTTCGTATTTTTTAGATATATAAGAACTTGTATCCACAAGAATATATTTTTCAATGTTTGAAAGAGTTATTAAGTTAGATGTTATTTCACAAAGTGGGACAAAAGGTGGTAAAAATTTAGGAAAAAGAAGACTAATGTAGTACACTGTAGTAAATGACTCTTAACCTCCATGCAGATTTATGAAATTGGATTTCTCTTATTGATTTCTTCTTTCATTCCAAGTTTAATTAGATGAATAATTTCTTGGGTTTTGATATGTGTCAATGTTTTTGTTGTTTCGTTTTTTTTGTATATTACTTGTTGTATTTTTATATATGTGATATAACTGATGGTGATTTGCATTTATTGATTCTCTCGATGGTTTTGTCTGATATTATTGAAAACCTCAATTCTTGCTCTGATTATGTCTTGTGTTCAAGCCATTCATTGTTCAGTCTGTTGCAATCTTCAAACTTTACATCACCTTTCTCTCTGATATTAATTTGTTTACATCACCTTTTGTCTCTGTTTTTAATCTGTATCTGACTTTGAGTTGAGTTTTTGTTTTTTCATCATGACAATTTCCGTGCTGCCTGCATGTATGCATTGATGTATCTTGTTTGATTGGTTGAATTATTTCTGTGTATGCTCATATCTCTCCCATCATCACATTCCCTGTTTCTATAGAGATGAAGGCTCTGCCGAGGCTAAAGATGGAGATGCCGAGTAAGTTCGTTATATGTTTTAGTCTAGAATTTAGAGATTCGGTGAATATTAGCTTTATTTGTAAAAGTGGTATCTTTTAAAGTAAGAGATGGGGATCCTTATGATTTTTCTTTGAATAGAGATTTTTTAAAGCTCTCAGTGGAAGAAATCTGGAGACTTTCTTAGGGTATCTTATTAGAATTTACAGGAATTTCTATCCCAAACACCACAGCTCGGTTGGAAAGTTTGCAAACACTCCTGTGTTGACTGTTCCTTCTTCTTCTTTTTAACTTTTAGTATTATCCCTATCTACTTCCTGGTCCTAATATTTCCTTACAGCTTTGATAGTGCTGTAAAACCACAGCAAAACACTTACCATAAATCAGAATTAATTGTCTGTTGAGCTGTGTGTGTTAAGAGTGTGCATCTTGTTTGCCGATCAGACTACATAGGAACACCGCTCACTTGTGTCCATTTCACTTGGTTTGGCCTTTGCCTCACTGACGATGTCCACTTTGATTTGATTTTGGATCTACGCTCTTGCAACACTGTAAGGACATTTTAGCGGTGGTCAACTTGGACCCTTCGTGTCAGGGCCAGCTTTGCTTGAGATGGAGACAACATCAAAGCAGAGACATGGAGATGCTCATCCAACATAATCACGTATTCAGATTTTTCAACCAGGTGCAACTAATTTAATGTAGAGGACATTACAGAATTGGCAAAAGTGGTGTTCAACACCAGATGTTCCTTTCTTGTCTTAAGACCATCACACTTTCTGATTGTCCACAGAGTTATGTGAATCACAACCTATCCCACTTAAGGGTTTTGTCTGTGTGATTGTGTCTCTATGTGTGCATTGTGTGTGTGTATGTGCGTGTGAGGGCCGGGTGTGTTAGAGGGGACAGTTTAGGATTTACAAACTTAAAAACTTAGAAAGAGATCTTCTGCAGTTAAAAAAAGGGAACCACCTACAAACTGACTCATATAATTATTCTCACCATTCAACTAAAAGAATCCTCATCAAAGTTCAAGTAACAAAAAAAATGAGCAAATCTTTAAGCCTTCTGCCTTTGCACTTCCCATATGGTGCATGGTATGCTCCATTACTTATAATCATTTCCCCCGCCCCCCATTACTTATAATCATCCTGCTCCAGTGTTTTAAGTTTACAACTGTTCACAACCAGCACTGCTTGATGTTTGAGATCTTTACTTGTCAAGGAATGTTAATGTCTCACCCAACACTACCACCAGTTTATGATTCCGTTTCTCTTTTTGCTGTTATACATTACATATGTATGTTAATCAACATCCTTGTAATAATATTATTTACTTAAAATAGTTTCACCTTATAGCATTTCTGATTTTGAACTTATGTTGGAATAAAGGTTTGTGATTAAGGAGTGGGTGGTTTAAAGTATAGGTAGTTCTTTCTCCTAAGCAAAGAAAAAACAGTTAAAGAAGCTTGTGCCTCTATAAATAAATAACTCCAAACTAGTTTAGAAAAAGTGAGGAAATTATATACGCAGCCAATTGCCTCAGGCTAAAACAGCCTAAGCAGCTGGCGCCTCTATGAACAACTAACTTCAAACAATTCGTCTCAGCAGATACTCCTCCTCTGTCTTGTGCTCTATTTTCCCCTGACATTTGTGATGTGCTTCCGCCCTGTATTGTTTTTTTAATCCAGGGTCATTCCAGATTTCGTTGCTTGTTTTGTATAAGGGCGAATACTACAAAGATTAGTGGAGTATTCGCCTCTTTGCAGAACAGCAAGCGATTTGTTGCATAAGATTTTTTTGGCCAGTCACAGTCTTTCAAGTAAAGGTTAATGAATTGCATTATTAGAGCACAAACAGAAGTATTTACAATCCAGATTCATTGTTTTTCAAAGTGGAATTCACTGTCAGTACATATCCTCCAGCAACTTGAAGTTGAAGCATTTTGGCCCTAAAATCAGATTTGTAACATTACTTTTTAAGACTTGGTCTTTGAGAAAGTAGCGTCACCAGAAGTACATGCAATAAAATGTGTATAAGATGCATTCAATTCACATTGATAATGCCATAAGAATATTATGATATGGATATTCTACACACAAAAATTGTGAGGAAAACATGTACAGGAATCAATTTATGATGCTTTAGTTTAGTTGATAATTTCTTGGAATGACCCTCCTGTAGTTTGCTCTCCACATAGAGGTAATACTTAAAATAGAGTGATTACATAGGCGCAGGGATACTCTTCACATCTGTAGAATATGGCTGCCACTGAGCATGCAAGCTAGAATGTTCAAAGTTTACAGGGGGCATCAACTTGTGGCCTATGCAGAGGCCTATGTAGAGATAAAAAATATATGTGGTACAGAGAGGAACTCTTCTGTATTTGTCCCAGTCATTGCCGATATTGGGATTTGCTTTAGATCAAGATGGCTTTTATATTAGCGTACCTTTGCGCCTATTTAATCAGTCTATTTTTAGTATTACCTCAATGGCTCTCCCAACTATTTCACATGCTGAATTGCTATAGGTCTCTGTGAATTACAGTAAGCGCTTGCTTTATGTGACGATGTTGAATTAATTCAACATATGCAAGTGGTTAGCGGGCGCTCTGGTCTGGCCTGCTCTTTTTACTTCTTCCTGGTCATTACTATTCACCTAATCTACTTTCTGGCACTGAAATTACCCAACAGTGTCGATAGTGCTATAGAACCCCAGCAAGCAAATCAATATTAGTGTGAATGGGGGCTAAGGCAATCGAATATTGATAAGAAGATGGGATTAGAGAGGGTTGGAGATGGTAGTTGAAGTTTTCTCACCTAGGTGATGTTGTGTTGTTGTTTTACAGCATAGTTCCTCAAGTAACATCCAAATACCATAATATTGAGAGTATTTTTAAGGAAAATTTTCTTTTGTACGTCTAAGGTATCTTTTGAAAGGGAACTTCAGAATCCAGGTGTTTACATGGACCATATTCAAGTATTTTTCCAGTTGAAGATGGAAAGAGATGATATCTCAGGCATCTTGGGTGTAACATGGCTTAGCAATGCCTGTCTGATATCGGCACTATTAAAATATTCATCATCATTATCATTATCATTATCATCATCATCATCATCATCATCATTGCTTAGGTCCCATTTGGGACATAGGCTGCCAAAAAGAGCTCTCCAGGCATCTCGATCCTGAGCAAGTCTCTCCAGTTGTCCCCATGTTTGCCCCAGTCTCCTTGTATCTCTTAATTAAAATGATAGGAACAATTAAATGTTCAGTTATCATTTAAGTACATTGTAGATAGTTGGTGCTTTCATTCTGCCTTTTGCTTTCTCCATCTATATAGCAGGTCTTTTACATGTGGGAAAGGTGGCAATTAGTTCGCTCCAAATTATATCAGTAGATCAGTACTATTTTCTTACAATACAACACTTATGTGGTTGTGATATTCTCATTTCAGCAGTGCAAAATTAACCTGGGTGTGTTTTTCTCACTCTTTACCTTTCTTTGCAAAAGTCAACATAATTCATTGGATTTTGTTCATACTTTGCTACTAATATTTTTTTTACACTTTCTATTTAAATAAGCTAAGGGGGTTGTCTTGACAACATATCTAGATAAGATGAGTAGCAACAGTTTCTTTTTCAATGTCATTCATGTGTTTAAGTATTCATATAGCCATTTATTCTATTATTCAATTAATTTTCATGGTTTTTTTTAGGAAAAGCTTTTATGATTATTGACTGTTTTACAAAAACACAGCACAATATTGGTTTTCCTACTTTATTGTTTTTTTATGTTTTGAAATTCAAATTGCTGTTATCATACTCACTTTTTTTATTTGATGTTTCAAGCATAGAAGATTTTGTTTTTCTATTTCATATTATTTTGATAATTCTGGTGGCAGTATATGATGTCCTACATTTTCTTCGACAGAAGGTCGTCTTACACCGGTGAAGAGGTCTTGGTATACGGACCAATCAACAAGGAACCAGAAGAAAAACTCACTGGCAAGAAGGAATCAGGGATCAGAAAATTGCAAGTGCCTTACATTTCTCCGGACATTTCATACCACCATTTTTTCTTCTTTTTTTTTTTTCTTTTATGTCTCCTACCAGCATAAATAGCTAAGTTAACCAGTGTAAATAGTTTAAGACCAAGGAAAAATAGTTTAATGGTTCATCTTATTGTTATGGTTTGCCGTGTGTGTGAAGGAAGCACAGAGAGGTTTCTTGATATTATGCTGGTGCTTTTGCAAAGTGGTGAGCCATTTGTTATATTCTTTGTAGTATTCGCCCCATTGCGAAACAACATCATCATCCAGCTAGTTTTTTAAAGATGTGTTTGAGTTTGTGAGTTCAGTCTACTAGATTTTGCTGTGATGGTCTTGTGGTATTCTTGTTTTCTGCGTATTGGGTTTGTGTAAGTATTTATATGAAAGGAGGCAAACAACCTTTTTGATCAGTCTCGGTGAGAAGAAAATGTCTTGAATTTCAAATGGAAATGCGGGTGGTTGGTGGGTTTTTCTGTTGTCGTCTGCTCTTTCTCCTGCGTTCTAAATGTCTCTATTGTCCTGATCTGTAAAACTTCAAGAAATCAAACTTAAGAGGGTCAAAATACTTTTTGTGCTTTATACATGTATGACATAAGATTGGCAACTAATCTATTTTATACTCAGCTAAATTCTCACAGGGTGATCGGGTAGCTCATGGGCGCTCTGATGTAGTCTGCTCCTTCTGCTTCTTTCTATATGTTGCTATTGTCTTAATCTATTTCCTGGTGCTGAAATTACTACGTTTCTAGTATTGATAGTGCTGCATAACCTCTAAGCAAACAAACAAAAATATCCAAATGCCCTTTTTTGCTTGTGTAATATATATAATTAAAAAATGGTTGGCAGGCGCTATAGTGTAGTCTTACCTTCTCCTTCTTTGTATGTGTAACTATTGTCCTAATATACTTCCTGACAGATGTCTGATATAGAGCTCTGGCTCAGGCTGAAAATACTGAATAGATCTTCAGCACTCTACATTTCTAATCATCAGTTCAGATACAAACAGTATTCGTTGAATATACTTTCATTATTTAGGCTGTAATTTAGTTTTTTGTGGGTGGTCAGTGGGCACTCTGTTGTGGTCTGCGCCTTCTACTTCTTTCTTTGAGACGCTATTGTCTGGGCTTACTTCCTGGCACTAATATGAATATGGCCTTACAGTGTGGATACAGACCTGTAAATCTTCCGACAATTTCTGGCAATATCGTCACGGCCCAATCTCCGACCCAAAATTTGTTTCTTTTTGTCTTTATGATACCACTGTTATTGTATGCGATTATGATAAGTGCTGCGACAGGCGCATGTGCTTCGAAAATTTTTCAGGCAATTTTGCCAGATACCACTTACAGGTCTGTGGATAGAGCCATAAAACCATAACACCGGCGCTGTGGTGTAATGGTTAGGCTCTTCGCCTTGCATGCAGGAAGACCCTGGATCGATCCCCGATCACGGACGATCAGGGGTTTTTTTCTGCTGGGATTATTTCCCTCTCAGCCCGGGTTGGCCCTGACAGGCAGGGTCGAAGTAGCCCGTCTCTTA
>JAUKPP010270037.1:0-11269 GCA_032273245.1 Phyllaplysia taylori | reverse complement strand
ATAATAATAATAATAATAATAATAATAATAATAATAATAATAATAATAATAATAATAATAATAATAATAATAATACTTTTGATAAGAATAAGAATAAGAATAATGATCATAATAATAATTATAATAATGAAAACCGCTTACGTATGATAGTTATTTGCAGGAGGTTCTGAAAATGAAAAAGCTTTATGTGTTCATATAATAACAGAGCTGTTTTCGTTTCTTTCCTTAAAACCATAAATGTGACTTGGGTAAGGAATGTGTACCGATGTACCAGTTTGAACCCAGCATTGCGCTCAGCAGCTTCTGGTGCCGAGGTGAACGTCCAGGTTTCGTCCATTTGTTCAAACTATGGCTGACTCATGTCTTTCATATCGAAGCCTCTAAGTGCGTACCCCGGCGTTCTCGTGACGTAATCCACGTCAACAGTGCTCACAGTGCAATCGAAGCGCGGCCAAGAAAAGCGGTGTCAATGGGAGGCCGCGCTTGGTTGTGGCCGCGCTCGTAATGTACTGTTGTCACGGAGCGTTTCACGCCTTTGCTTTCATGTTTTACAATCGGTCCATGATGACATTATCATCGACATGAAGAAATTCACGTCATTTTGCTTTGATTCTGACATCCCCTGGTACAGCTCCACCGAATTGGAAACGGCGCAAAGTGTACATTAATGTCTTTTCTAAAGAAGATGCGTTCATGATGCCTCTCTTTTCACACCATAATGATATTCCAAAAGTTTTGATCAAGACATTACCAGCTTCTGTGGTGCAATTGTTAGGGCTTTTGCATATCCCACAGAGGCCGAGAGTTCGATCCTCACGTTGGACTTACATTCCCGTGTCTCTGATGAGATGTTACGTCCCTCTCAGACCGGGTTGGCCCTGAAAGGCGGTAACGAAGAAGCCCGAACCTAAAATGACCTTGCAGTCTTATATGGGGCGAAAAAAACCCACAAACGCAATTTTATGTCTCCCGCTCTCTCTCTCTCTCTCTGTCTCTCTGTCTCTCTCTCTCTCTCTCTCTCTCTCTCACTCACTTTCCCTTCTCTCTCTCTCTCTCTCTCTGTCTGTCTGTGTCTCTCTCTGCCTCTCTGTCTCTCTCTCTCTCTCTGTCTCTCTCTTTGTCTCTCTCTGTCTCTCTCTCTCTATCTATCTATCTCTCTTTCTCTCTCTCCTTCTCTGTCTCTCTTTGTTCATGGGTAATAATTTATTATATATATATATATGACTATTCAATGTACTTATACCACTCTTTATTATTTTGCTTCAATGCTTGCAATTATTCTCCTGACGCACAAATTCAAGCAACTATGGAACAGGTGGAATGCCTAGGATCCGCTTTGGTCCATTTGAGATATTCATCTTGCCTTTTTGGCCAGTATTTCGAAGACTTTCAGTTCAGTAGATTGAAGAAATCTAGATCTGATCATTAGAAACTGCAACTTTTCTGAGCAGAAATTATCCAGTAATAGGTGCACAAAAGGAAACAAAACAATTCAGCCCTCACACAGGCAGCATGAAGTTATCAATCTTTATGCAAATAGAAACTAAATGAAATAGACTTTTCTACTTACAATTTCAAATGAAACTCATGATATAAATGTGATGAAAAATCTATACCCACTCTCCATTCTTCTGTCACAGTCTTATTTCATGCTTTCGTTGATTTCCCCACATTGACTTAGACTTTGCTATTTTATGTTGGCGTTTTCCTCAAGGGAAGTCCTCCACTGTTTTATACATGATCTTCAAGCTCAGTGTTGAAGGAACAAGTTAATATAATACTGTATGAAATGAGATTAAAAATTTCTTTCTATCTTTTTCTTTTCAGTTTGCAAGAGTATTGACATCCGTAACAAAGTGGAGTTTTTACGACAGTTGGAAAATTGCACAGTCATTGAGGGATTTCTACGTATTTCACTCATAGATAATGGTGCTACCACGGCTGATTATGAGCAGTATAGATTCCCCAAACTTCGTGAGATAACAGATCATCTTATGCTGTATCGTGTATCAGGCTTGAAGACGTTGGGGAATCTTTTTCCAAATCTGACCGTAATACGTGGCCGCATCCCTTTCAATAATTATGCTTTTGTGGCGTATGAAATGCAAGACCTAGAAGAAATTGGTTTGCACAACCTTCGCAGTATTGGTGGAGGAGGAGTTCGGCTGACCAAAAACAAAAAGTTGTGCTACATCCAGACAGTGGATTGGACCAGTCTTGGAGTTGATCCTGATGCTCAAGACTTCCGGGACAATAAGGAAGAGAGTCAGTGTGCAAACTACTGCCCTGATAATTGCCCTGCAACTAAAGAGGGGGATCTCGAAGTAAAGCGATGTTGGACACCTCAACACTGCCAGAAAAACCTCAGTAAGTAAAAATATTTGTAATAAATGGTCCATATTCTTCCCTTTTTTATACTTTAAGTAGTGAGACTAAAGGAGGTTCCTGTGGGTTAGGAGTAATTAAAAATGTTCTCCTGTGGGTGAAAGGTTTTTTTTTCTTTTTTTTTCAGGGGGCAAAAGTTAAATATTTGCTCATCTCCCTCTCAAGTACTCAAGGATGAGTCTGCTTTGTCATCTTTGTAATTTACCATGTTATTGTTGTGCAGTGATAGATGCTGACACCCACTTGATGGTTCAACTAATTTAGAACTGAGAAGAGCATGGGTTTGAAATAGTGAACAGTGAAGGGTTTTGTAAAAGGGGGATTGTTTGTAGCAATAGATTTTTCCTAATATATTTGTCTATTTTGCTATTGCATAATTCTACTTTTAAATTTTACTAGAGGTAGAAGGTGAAAGGAGCCTTATTTTCCTCTTCATTTTGTATGGATTCTTTGGTTTTGATTTTACGTCCTTTGAAAGAAACTTTGAGATAATTTAAATGGAAGGTTACCACATCCCTAACACATCATCAGGACCAACCCATATTTAGAGAAACACTGTACTCAAATAACTACATATAAGCACTTTGATGGAGATACTTGATTTAAAAGCTGTTCTCTGCACAGGATGTAAACTATATTCTTTTGGTTTCAATGTGAACCTATTTACTTCTTCACAAATGTTTCATCTTGTGTGCTATAGGATAACCCAGCTATATGATGTAGAGAGTCATCGAGTGGTATTTCTGGATCAATTTTAGGATGGCTAAAATTGGCTTTGTTGCCATAAATGATGAACATCTTTCTCTTTTTTCTATTTTTTTAGGATGGAATGTAAGCCTTGAAGATCATCAGCTCTGTGTCAGTTGTGGCGCATGTAGTTGAATGTGGGGGTGGGGGGTGTTTTCTACCTTAAAGGGTTTAATTCCTTTCTTTTCTTGTTCTCCAGTATTCAACGTAAATCTACGAATTACAAAGGCTTTCTTTTCGTAAATGAGAAGACCTTCGCAGCTGTTTTCAGTCCTGCTTGTGTGGAAGCTGCAGTAACATTTATTTGAAATTTACAAATTTTCTTAGGATTAAGAGTCTTCGGAGCTTAATTTACAGAATCATGAAAACTTAAAAGTGCATAATGATTAAACATCTGAGCCAAAATTGATTTTTAAAATTTTTTTCATACCTTGAGATTAGCTCAGGCTGTACTTAATCAAGAACAATGCAAACAAATGGTGACTATAAACTCACAGTTTTATAGATATTTTTTCACTATGGGCAACACTGAGACCAATTATTGATTTTGCACTGGAAGCTTCTTTTCAGTCGCATTATGTACCAGATGGAAATTTTGTTAGTTACCAATGAAGGCTAGTGAAGGAAGATATGTCAAGTTTCAGCACATTGAATTTTTTAGGACTTTTTGAATGATAGAGGGGGTTGTAACTAGCTTTGTGGTTTTTTTAATCAGGTGCTTTGCTTGCCTGCTTGCTTAACTGCTCTAAGCAAGAATTTCATTCCCCGTTCCCCTCTTTTCCATCTCCCATCTCTCTTTCCTATTTCTATTATGAGTGTAGGGGGGC
Source organism: Phyllaplysia taylori (assembly GCA_032273245.1). Taxonomy (NCBI): domain Eukaryota; kingdom Metazoa; phylum Mollusca; class Gastropoda; order Aplysiida; family Aplysiidae; genus Phyllaplysia; species Phyllaplysia taylori. Next base: position 7,310 of record JAUKPP010270037.1, on the reverse strand, counting down.
AAATCTGGAGCAGATTTTAGCCTTTTGATAATTTTTGGGTGGTTTTTTTTTTTTCAGCAGTTCTTTTGTTTCTGTTCATCAGTTCTGTTCCAATCAAGTTCCCCAGACCCCATATTCTGTTTATCACATTCTCTCTTGCTCGCTCTCTTCTTTAAAAAAAAAAAAAAACTGTCCACATTCATGATATAGAACTAGCTCCTTGAGTTGCTTTCTTTGGATGACATCATCCTCCTAGCCTGTGCCCTGCTGTTCTTGACAGGTGCCCAAATGCCCTGCCTTCATACTGGCCCAGTCGTGTTATGTTTTGGGTTACAGTTTTCATTTTCTCTAAACAAAATGTGTGTCGTTGTACTTAAGATTTTAGTGGTGATGTAGGCTTTTCTTCCCTCAAATTTTTTTCTCTCCTTATGTTTTATGTATTGCAGTTTTTTCTCTTCAAATTTTTTGGTTACTGAAATTGCTTTGTGGCCTTTTTGTATGAATCCAATTCCTTTAGAAATGTAGGTTTGATAGATTATTTTTTAGAAACTTGCTACATGGAGAGCAGGATGAAATTATAGACTGGTTCTACCCATACAAATGCTGTCTCTCTTTAGAAAGACACAGATGCGCATAAAACATGAAAGTAAAGCAAAACATTGGAGGAAAGAACAGACAATCTGTGTACCAAGCTGAGAAATTTCTAATAATTTTACTTGTACAAGTATATAACAGTGGGATCATATGTGTACTCGCCTTGTTGGATCAGTTTAGAGCTAGGGGTCTTTTTACATAGTCCTTGTTCAGCTTTTGCAGATTTGCGGTAAATCAAGTTCATATTATATGAGATAGGATCTTTTAGGCATAAATCCCTGTAGTGCCATAGAACAACAAAAAATGATCAAGCAAAATATTTTTTTGCTAAGAACAGTTGCAAAGCTGTTGACAAGAATAGGTTGTAGGAGGGGGGAGGTGAGAGCAAAGGCACCTAGTTGCATAATTTACAACAGCTGTATAAACAATAACAATGTGTAAGAGTTCTTCATTAGTTTCACAATATAGTTTTTTTTTTTTTTTTTTTTTTACTATTCTTTAGACCCCATTCTTCTTATCTCTCCTGACACATTATCTTGAGCCGGACTACAATTGCACAGGACAGGGGATAGGTATGCCCTGGTCTGCACTCCCCGATTCTGTGTAGATTTTGTTTAAATGGTTGTGTGTTGAGGCCCCAGGGCGAGGATGGTACTGTTATTTGACTTTTCCTGATCATTTTAGACTGGCTACTGTCATAATATGCTGGAACAGTTGTCTCTGTGTTGTGAAAGTGAGTGGGGAGAGGCACTTTGGTGTGGGGTGCTGCTTCTACCTCTTTTTAAATGTTACTGTTGTCTCAAGGCATACGTTGCGTGCTGAAATTACCTTTGCAGTGTCAATAGTGCTGTGTAACGTTAGCAGCAGGTAAAAAACCTTATTTGTTCTCGTTTGTAAGTGATTCATTTGGAGTGGTATTGGAGGTTTTTATTTGATGAAACTTGATCGTGTTGATGGATGAAAAAAAAGACAAACAAATTTTACTTTCTTTTAGCCTTGGTTGAAAATCATATTTGATTCTGAATTGCTTTCATGTTGTTGTTGTTGTTCTCTTAGAATAAGACAAAATAGTGTGTGAAGACTCATGCAGTATTAACAAAAAATTTTAAGATAGATTTTTGTTCTGCCGAAATTATGAACTGGACATAGTTTGATCCTGTAATTTTTTTTATCTTAAGATGGGTTTATCACAATATTGTCAGTCTTTCAGTCATCCCTTGATCTTGTACACTGTGTTAAATTCCCTGTCTAGGTGCTTAAAACAGAATTGCAAAATCAGATCTGTAGGCCCCATGCCCAACAATCTATTTTTATCATTCTATAATTCTGGGAGCCACTTCCATCAAACAAATTTTTTTTTAATTTAAGGGCCCGGTGGGCTGTGGGCAGGATCTATATTTAGTTCACTCTTCTTTCTTCCCTTTTATAGGCATTATTATTGTATTGTAAAGTTTGTGTGAATTGCAAGGTCATGGACAACAGATTTAATGGTGCAGCCAAATGCAACACTACATTGCAGCCAAACAATAACAACCCCTTTATGTTATTTCACCAACATGAAAGTGTTTTATGGGTGGGTTTTTTTTTTTTTTTTTAGATGGACAGGCATCTGTGGTGAAATGTAATTGACTTCACCAGTCATGCAGAATACCCATGTTGGATTCCCACATTGGGACAAGCATCTCTGCTGGGATCAGCCCCTCTTAGCCTGGGTTAGTCCTGGCAGGCAGTGTAGGAGGAGCCGTTCTCTTAAATGACCTTACTGTATCTTACAGTGTTGCAAGGAATGTAAAACTAAAAACTAAAAACCAAACCAAACCTTTTATGAAGTGGCACTTGTGTATTTTGCAATGCAACAGTTTTAACTTCTATTGACTTATGTCCTGGTCTTGGCAAGAGCACAGTGAAACGTTTTTTGTCTTTTCCCTTCAGATTGCCGCTGTCCAAATGGCGAGGCTTGTATGGATAATGGCACTTGTTGCCACCATTGGTGCTTGGGTGGTTGCACTGGACCAGGTAGTGGTGACTGCATCAGCTGCAGAGGTGTCATTTATGAAGAGAAGTGTCAACCCGAGTGCCCGCCTCACACCTATTTGGTAAGTCAGACCATAGGGGATTTGGTTCTTGTTCGTTGCTTAATTGTATCATGCTTCCTTTGAATGTTTTGAAAAGTAACTTGCTCAGCTGTGGTCAAGGAACAGATTTAGTTGGCCTTTTAAAAATAAGTTTTCAGTGGGTGGTTGGCAAGTGCTTTGGTTCAGTCTTCATATTTCTAGGTGTCACTGATAATACTGATACCCTAATTTATCTTCTGGCGCCAATTGACAAAAAAACTGAACCTCTTCAGCAAACTTATGTATTTTTATTTTCCCCGCTATCAAGATTTGAATTTGTCACCTGTATTCATTTCCCTCTCCTATCTTTCTACAGTACTTCAAGAGGAGATGCCTGACTGACAAAGAATGCCTTGGTCTAAGGAATAAGTCTCGGAGTGGAGAAGGGAAAGCTATGATTGTTCGAGGGGAAAAGGGTGGAATGCCCAGCATGTGTGTATCCAAGTGCCCAGATAAATATATTGTCAGTCAGGTGGGAGAGTTCAAGAATGCAGAGTGTGTCAAATGTCAAGGATTTTGCCCCAAAGGTGAGTTAATTATATTTGTTGCCAGGAAATTGCACGCTTCAGTATTTTGAAGCATAGGAATCTCAATCTACACTGACAGAAGCATGTAAAGCAAATAACAGATTTCCAGAGTACTGAATTTGTTCTTCTTTCCTATTTATCATTGCCTTACGTTGCACTGCAATAGATAAGCAAATGAAAGTGCTGAATTTTGTCATGTGGCTGCATATTATCTTTCTCTACCCCCTTCCCCATAATGTGAGGGACAAGGTTTTTTTTCCATATTACAACCCACAACCACTATTTGGTTGTTTGATTGATTATCACCAAAAGTTGCAGAGTTTGATTAGAGTAGATATATAAGGGTATTTGAGTCAAGGATCCCAAATGAATAATAAAAAAAAAACCAACATTCACCCTGCTATAGCAATCCAACTGATTTCTGTGACACTGGTCTTTATAGTGCTCAATGCTAATAAAAGTTTATCAAAGTATTGATAGATGGTGAAATGTTGACTGTTGTGTCCATGTCTAGTGGGGAAAAAAAAACCCACCTGATTGGTCATTTTACGCCTCAACATGCCAATTGGCGGGAGGCTCTTTTTAAAAAAAAAAAATACACCCTCCCTGTATTGTGCACGTAATATATTGTTAATTGTTAGTCATTGTGCAACTTGATATTGTACACATGATTTATGATATGTCATTGTTCAACATGATGTAATGAGGTTAGTTTGGTCTTTATTTGACTGAAATTACAACTAATCTTAATTTTTATTATACTCTCTTAGTGTGCAATGGCACAGATGTGAACAGCCTGGAGGATGCAACAAGACTGGATGGATGCAGCAAGATTGTCGGCCCCTTAGTCATTCAGATAATGGGTGGCAGTAAGTGAAACAGCCTCTCTCTTGTATTTGCTTAATTGGTTGTCAAGATTCCTTTTCAGTGTACGTTTATTTTGCAGTGGTGAATCATGTATGGAGTCAAATTGCATAGTTCTTGTTGTTTGTGCATTTTTTTCTCGTTCAGTCATTGATAATCTTAAACTGAATGATCTAAATATTTAAAGTGCTGTCCCACTGACACACTCCTAGGTAGGCTTGAATATGACAGACACTGACATGTGGCGCGATCTTATTCATCGTTGACTTCTTTTAGGAGTTTTCATTGTCTCATGTTACTGTTCAGCAGTTAGTGAGCTTTGGGCATCAGTAGTTCTGTTGCCATATAACCCTCATCAAAACAAACAAATTATTAAAGGGGTTTAAGATGTCTTTGCATTCCCCCTAGGAGCTGAGATAATTCACCCTTTGAAGTCAGTGTGGAAACCTGATTTTTAAAAACAATAAAATATCCCTTTACTTTTAGATTGTTTCTTTTCTTTAGTAGGCCCATTTGGTGAGCGTTCATATATGACCTACTTTTTCGACATCTTCTGATTATTAGTATGACAATAATTGTCTTAGTCTTCTTTCTTGCACTGAAATGACTGTTTTATGTTGAAAGTGCCATAAAATGTCAATGACTCCTTCATCCCCATCAAGGAATAGTATCATGAGATCTAAGTCCGCATTTGTATTTTTGTTGTTGTGGTTGTTGTTGATCGGGGACTAATATGGACTTTTCATCTTTCAAGTAGTCTTCAAGACCTACAGAATTATGGCAGCCTAGCTCTGTACCCTGGAAGTGGAAGGCCTTAAAATTGGCCCCTTGTTTCTGCAAGAGTGCAATGCAGTCTTAAGATCCCTCCGGACCAGATGACTGCTAGGCGCAATGCAATCATTGAATAATTTACTGCCACTATCGATACATTTGGACATGATGGTTGCAGCTATTGGCTCAGAGACAGAACCATGTGTGTGCCACATCATTTTAATGTTGCCTTAGTGCATTAGCTTAGGTGAAATAATTCACCAAGTTTGCCACAGCTGGCTTGCATCGGTATTTATTATTGCGTTCTTTTTTTTAATGAGATTCTATATGGGAAATAGACATTTGATTGCTTAACCTCTTGGTATTGAGAGAGATATATCTGACTGCTTTTGCAGGAAAGATACCCCATTTGCAAAGTTGTTTGGTTCTCTCTCTCTCCCCCCCCCCCCCCCCTTTCAGGCGTGTGAGACAGATTGCACATAGCTTGCTCTGCTGAGTCACTCTATGTTTGCATTTTTCAGGCAATGTCGCCCAACAAATGGAAAAATATCTTGGCAACATCAAGGAGGTTACAGGATATATCAATATCAGGCGCTCCATGGCTCTCTTAACCCTCTACTTCTTCAAAAACCTGGAGATTATTGGTGGCGAAATTTTGGCTCATCAAGGGTAAGAAATATACCACATTCATGGGGATGTCTTTCTCTCCTTTTTTCTGACATGTGGTTATAAATGATGTTTAAATGTAGTGGCAGTGAGATTACTGCCATAGAAATATTTTGTTTTAGTTTCATTAGCACATTCATTGAAGTATCATAGCTATGCTTGGAACTGAAAAACATTTTGTCAGCCTAGTTCGGCTTTTCAAATAGTAAAAAAAACTTTATTCTTGTTATGAGTGTTGTCTTCCGTGTTCTCAGTATTTTTTTTTACTTGTAGTGAAAGCTGTAAACTACACAGAGGTTCAAGGCAAAATGTAAGAATTTTAGCTATTGTCATGGGGTAAAGGCTGTATTTGTTGTGTTTTCTGCTCTCTGTGATTACACTCTGCTCTGGACTGAGAGTAAATTAACAGATTTTCTTTTTCTCTCTCTCTCTCTCTTGTCTTTGTTTTTTAGAAACCATGTAAAAAACAATTCATTTTATGTTTTAAATTGTTTTGTTATTGCTGATGTTAATAACTGTTATGCTTGAATTCTTAATTGCTATTTGTTTCTTTTTTTTTTTCTCTCTGCAGGAGTGCTCTTGTAGTCATGGATAACAGCAATTTACAAGAATTGTTCCCAGAAGAACAGATGAAGAAAATGAAAATCAAAAGAGGCGGTGTGTCCTTCCATAGCAACAGGAAGCTTTGTTATTACAAGATAACAACTTTCGTCAACTACCTCAACCTATCCACAGCTCCCACAGAGAGTGACATCAGCAAAGCCACCAATGGGGATCTGAAACCCTGTGAGTGACTTTGTCTAACATGAAAGTGGGAGTTGGAGGAGGAGGAGGAAAATTGGGTTGTGTGATCTGCTCATTCTACTTCTTTCTATGTTTTACTATTGTCCTAATCTATTTCCTGGCAGTGAAATGACCTTATAGTGTGGATAGTGCTGTAAAACCACAAACAAACATCCAACTTTGGCAACTCAAGTCTGCCATATGGAGCACTTGCATGTATGTAGTAAGTGTTTGGTTATTTATCCAGGCTTGGCTGAGATTCTGTTTTACATCTTTAGTGGGCTTTCGATAAAGATTAGTGGATGCCATTCTGTTTATCTATAGTTAATTATTACTTTTTGTATTATTTACCTTGTTTTTATAAATCATCTGTTTGTAATTAGAATCACAACATCTGCACTTGTTATATAATGGTTAGGCTCTTCGCCTATTACGCGCTCAGGTTGGCCCTGACAGGCAGGGTCAAAGCCGTCCATCTCTTTAATGACTGCAATGTTGCACGGGACGTGACGTAAAACTACAAAACCAAATCAAAAGAATCGCGGCTGTAGTCTTGAGTGTGTGATTTTGGTTTTCACTGGTTACCCAGTCTGAGCTTTGACCCTTTATTATAATTTTTTCATTGCTCAGGTATGGAGCATCAGCTCAACTTGACAGTGGAAAAAATCTACCACAATTCTGCTGTGCTTGTGTGGGAGAAGAATGGAGGGGACTCTAGACAGCTGTTGACCTACATTATAAACTACAAAGAAGTGTAAGTATTAAACTACACCTCATTCTTTCTTTTGGAATGCATAACAAATTATTTATTCCCTTACCCTTTGGGGTTGTGTTATTGTAGAGTTTGTTTTGTTTTTTCTTTACATGTTGTCAGTATCAAAAAACTTTTTTGGGGTTTGTTTTTTAATCTAAATCTTGTAGGTGGATCAATAAAGTATATGAGCATTTGCCAAAAGGTGGGGAAAAACGCATACATGACACAATACTGTCTGCAAAATGGGGTAGATTTGTT
>JAUKPP010270036.1:0-20000 GCA_032273245.1 Phyllaplysia taylori | reverse complement strand
CACAAAGAAAAGTAATAGATTCAAGAAAATGTGTCGACTTCACATGGGATGGAAAATACACAAAAGAAACCAGCAACGTTTATAGTGGCAGAGACAGCTGTAAGCCAACAGGACATCTTACCCTTACATCTCCTCTCGTTGCACACATTTATGCACATGCTCAATCTCTATAAATAGCTGAAATAGATAAAGACAAAAAAGTTGACGAAGATTGACAGTTTAATCCGATGCTGAAAATATTCCCCTGAGGCCGACAACATGGACACGCGCGGGTTAAAGAAATAAACAGAAAAGAGAAAACCAAATACGTGCCTCGACATGAATGAGAAAAATTCATATATCACTGACTCACGTGCGAGGTCTTTTTAACTATGAAAATGCTTAGAATTGTTAAATGGAAACGAAACATCAAACTTTCATTTTATACTATCGTCGCGATTACATCTTTTTCTCGCCGTTCCGACTTTAACGGTACTTTATACTAGTTCTTTGTAACGCATTTTGATGACATTAACAAAGCTTCATGTTGCAACAAACGACCAGTCAAAATTTCGAATAGAATTTGAAGGGGATACAAAAACACAACCCAACTCTTTCGAAGTTCAGCTCAAAGGTTTTATTTTATAAATAAAGTAAGTAAAGTTGTTTGTGGATTTAAAGAATTTAAAAAAAAATAACGATTAATATAATTATAACCTTTTTTTTTTCTTTTTTTTTCCCTGTGCCAATTTTCTATTCTAAGGACCCCGGTTGGTTAGTGAAGAATATAATTATAACTTAATTCAAACGATTTAAATACATAGTGGAGTCGATCATATTTTACAATGAAATAACCGCAAAACAAATCCTAGTGGCTTCGACGGAGTTTCTCTTACGGTTATACCACGGCGCAGTATTTATCGTTGGCCATTAGCACGCCGGAATCAGAAGGGTTATAAGAGACAGGTCTGAGATCAGCTGGATCGAGATATTTCTGGCAATATTCTCCTCGTTTTCCCTGGTGAACTCGTGTCTCCGACCTCTCGGGTAAAACTGTCCCAGCTCATTTACCCTCGATGAGTTCCAGCGCATCTTTCTATGAAGTCCTGGCCCCTTTATCTTTCCAGTATCTCCTACCCTCCATTTTCTTGCTTCTTTTTTACCGTTATTCCAACTCTTTAGCCATCCGTCTTTTCCCGACTCAATCCATTCTTTCCCATTATTAGATTGTGTTTTCAAGGCATTCCCTCGATGGCATCGCACATTATTTCCGAGCTCTGACACCGTGCGTTACAATGATGTATGTGGAATTATTCCATCTTTTTACTTTCCTCTTTCTTTCAACCACGGTATACTGACGTCTATGGTGTAATGAAAATGCCCTTAGCCCACGTCCATCACGCGGAAGACCCGAGTTCGATCGCATATGCAGAGGATCTGCATTTTTCTGATGGGATTCGCCCCTCAGCCCGCATTGGCACTAGCAGGCAGAGTCGAAGTAGCCTGTCTCTAAAATTACCTTACAGTGTTGAAAGGGGCATAAAATTTAAAACCAAAGTGAAATCAACCAGGGTAAGTATAAAATGCGTGGTATTCACTCGCTGAGAGTATTTTGACTCATAGCGTGTGCGTTGCTCGTTTTCCCTTCATCTCTCTAAAGCTCTCTACACATCCTTTCGACTTTCACTATCATCTCAAGACACTCATGGTGATTTTGGTCCATTTCTCTTTTTTCAGCTAAAATGGACCATACAACTGGCAATTTGGCAAATGGTCTCATCGTCCTTTTATTCTGTGTAGCATTCGCTACTTTGCGAAACAAGCAGCGATGAGTATGCGAGTCCTCAATGTATACTTGAAAATAGACCTTGTACTCACCTCCTATTTTCTTCACCATTGAATTCTCAAAATACTCAGGGTGATTCTCTAATAACATTTTCTCTTTCTTTCAACAATAATGGACTATATCGCTAGCAAGTTTGCAAATGGCCTGATCATCCTTTATTTTCTGTACAGCATTCGCCACTTTGCGAAACAACCGTCGAATTGTATGCGAATCATGAATGTATGCTCCAAAATAGACCTTGTGCTCACTTCGTATTTTCTTCACCATTGACATTATCCTTCACACGGGAATCTCCATAAAAGAGCGGTCTTGGGTCTGGCAATAAACCCATTTTGTGGGGTATATTGATACACAGGAGAGAATTGAGACTGAAACCCATTTACACACACCACTCGAAAATGCAAATGTCTGTGAGAATCCCGCTTTCTCAACCCTCTTTTACCCATTATAGAGATGTATGCATAATATACTCCATGCGCCGTAAGTTGGGATCACTTTACCTTTGCCTTTGTTGAATACTGTTCCATGAAACTTCTATACATGGCTCTGTGTTGTATTATAGTATAGTGTTGTCTAGCTCATTTTTCAACATGAGAAATAGCTTATAACTCTGGGAGTTATTACTAAGTAAAATTCCCCCTAAAGGTAAACTCACCCAAACTAACGTTTTTTCCCTACCCCTCAAGAAGGGAAGCAAACCATATATCACTCTACCCAAACTAATGGTATTCTCACAAATCTTTCTCTGCTCATATCATCTTCTTTTTCCACTCTGACCCCATTATAGATTATCTTCTATATTTTCACACAGGGAGCTCGAGAGAAAAGCAATCTCCATCCCAAAACTACACTTAATTTTCATTGCCTAGTGATAAAGCAAAGAGTAGCGAGATCCCGATCCATTTCCACGCCAAAATAACGTTTTTCTCAGTCCTCGGAGGTTGTAGTTATATTGATCAAAAAAGGTAAATATTCCAAATCAAGCGTCAGAAACGAGAAAAGAGGCGAACGGAAATGATGGATTGGAATTATTTACGACCGTGTTACTGCCATAGGGTAATTGTGAAGCTTTAGCGCGACATCTTTGACATTCTTTATCAATACAAATTATGGCAAATAATGAGTTTCCAGAAACACGAATTTGCCTTTGTAGGAAACGTAGTATCAGCCTCTTCCTGACAAGCAAAATAACGACCCCAAAGCTGGACGAGAATTCCCGTCTTTCTGCCAGGATGCTGTTTCTCTCTCAGCTGAGGTTAGTTTGATTTGGTTTTCGATTTACGCACCTAGCAACACTTTTAAGTCATTTTCGAAGCCGATGACTATGATCCTGCCAATCAGGACCAACCTGGATTTTGAGGGGTGTAACGAGGGATGCTCGTCTCCCATAGAGATCAAACTCACCTCCTCTTGGCAATGGGCGAAGATCCTGATCAGTAGGCTACAGACGCCGGCCTCTAAGGTGAACTTACAAAGATACAGGGTCCCAAAAACAAAACCCCAACCTAAAACAGATGAAATAAAGGAGGACACAGGATAGCCCACACAACCAAGAGACTTGAGACGTAAGCTATAACGTGATGGTCAAGAAAAGGCGAGAGAATCTAGACAAAGTAAATTAAACTTGCAGTTTTGAATGGAATTTAATCCAACCGCCTTTCAACCTAATCGATTTTTGTTACACAGTCAAGACTAAGGGCTATTGTAGAAAGTCCCAAATGTCTTGAGGATACCGATACAGAAAGTAAGCCATCTACATTTCAGCTCCAAGGACAAGAAATTGGCGGAGATCGGCGCTCTAGTCACTTGACGACAAGGGCGTTCGCATCTCTTTGGGGATTGGACAGATAAGAGAGCTGAGAGTAAATGGTTTTCCCCCAACCTATTTCGGAAGAACTGGACAGAAGTGGACAAAAGTGTGCCATGAGAGAACCCGTGGGGAGAGGCAGTCAAAGGCAGTAAACCGGTAAAAGTAGAGCAGTTTTCCTTCTCCTTCTTGATTTCGCAAAAGTCGGAACAGTCCATCATAAGATTTCTAATATTCGCCCTTTTGAAAAGCAACTGATATTGTGAAGAAAGGGAAACACGGTCGAAAGACAACTCTGCAAGAGCAGACAGCTTACAAGAGGAAAAATGCTGTGGGTTCTTTTTAATGTATTCTTTATTAATTCATAGCGTGGTGTGCAGGGGGCTAGAAGTCACAAGCTCCCCTTTTGGGCTACGTATTCCATATTACAAATATTGGTTAATCGATGCAACATGCATACAACAATAGAAAAAAAATTATGTAAAAAAGTTTTCTTCTTAATTCTGGATTTTTTTTCTCTCCAAAACTGATTCCAAACTTCCGAGCGCCAAATAAAATCGCCTCGTGTCGTTTGATAGGCATTGAGCATAGCTATAGAGAGGGACTTCACTTATCGCTCGCCAATTCTATTCATCATAGATGGGTTGTTAGTGACATCACATTTTTGTTTGAATGTTTCGTTTTCGCTGAAAGCCCTTGCGACAACTTGCCCTTGTGACATTTATTACCCCCCCCCCCCCCTAGCCCCGCCCCCTTTCAACATAACGTCTCCCCAACTATTCAGTCCTTCTTCGTATCAATTTAGGTGGGAGGTGGGGGGGATTGTTTTCCTTTAAACAACACGACGTACTTGCACAGGAAATTTGGGCACTTTAAAATCATGTAGGCCTATTGTGCATGCGCTTTTTTTTCGTTGGCGTCGTTCGGTTGTGTGATTTGTTACGTTCTTACGCCCCTGACAATATTTTTACTGTTGTAAGGTCATTATATATTGACATCTTTTCTTTCGAAGGAGAAAAGAAGTGAAGTTACATCAACAATACACAAGTTCGTATAGTGAAAAATGAAAATGTTTTTTGGTCGTGTTCCATAGCAGTTCTGTACGCAAGTTGTCTCCCCTCTATCATCTCTTTTTTCCCTCTCTCTTTTCTCTATTTCTGTCTCTGTCTGTCTGTCTGTCTCTCTCTCTCTCTCTCTCTCTCTCTCTTTCTATCTCTCTCTCTCTTTCTATCTCTCTCTCTCTCTCTTTCTATCTCTCTCTCTCTCCCCCTCTCTCTCTCTCTGTCTACCTCTCTCTGTCCGGCTGATTTAGTCTAACAAATATATGGAGATAGTACAAAATAGACCTTAGCTGACTATATACATTTCGACCACCTGATCACAAGAAAAGACACCAGATCTAGAAACAAAGGAACGTCGCCGGAAAAACAAAAAGAGAAGGAAAAGCTCGCCTAATGCCTCAGTAATGAAGATTTGCCCCCACAACGCCTGAGTTGAGGTTCCGGACTCCCAACCATCAGCTAAGAGATTTTTGTGTGTTTTTGTTTTTTGTTGTTGTTTCCTTGCTCCATCTACAAATTGTTTTAGAGGCGAGAATACGACTTAGATTTACACTCGCCTTAAAAAACTAAATATGGCCCAAAAAGTAACGTAGGTTTGTAACATCCCGACTGAGGAGGTTTACAGAGAAGAGGATATAACCAGCAGTTTCCGCGGCTAGTGTAATAATGAATGAAAAAACAACCCACCCAGTTCTGGCTGCTGCTTTACACATCAAATTCTAGGATCCAAGCTGTACGGCTTTGGTTTCTCATAGAGTTTGTGCGGAGACATTGCCGATGTAATTCATACCTGAGCTTCTTTTTTCACCCTTTTTTTTTGGGGGGGGGGGGGGGGTAATTTATGTCCCTTGCAAAATTGTAAGGTTATATAAGAGGCAAGGTACTTCGACCTCTCTTTTGTGGTGGCCATCAATGATTGAGAGAAATGGATCCCAACATAAAGACGCAGAGGCTCTTCCCAACTTGGGATCCTACTTAGTCTTCTGCGTGAAAGGCGAAGAACCTAGCCATTACACCACAGACGCCAGTGAGCTTTATATTGGGGTGCTTGTAATATTGATATGTGTGTCAGAGAGAGAGTGTGTGTGAGTGTGTGTGTGTGTGCAGGTATGTGGTTACGTACTATGTGCTTGTGTGCTCACGCATGTGTATATTTTTATGTGTTCGGTATTTTTTTAAATGAGGTCATTTCGAGTTATAAAATTGCTATCATCAACATCACGGCTAAATCGATTATTGTTGTACACTACCAAACAAACTTACTTTGAAAAAAAGGAAGTAACCAAAATGAAAAATCAGTGGGCCTACGAGAAATTTGATCGCCCACAAATTCCGTTAGATGGGCTGTTTGATCGCAACTTTTATATATTTTGCTAATCTATGCGTTGTATAATACGTTAAGTGAAATCAGTTAAGCCTTAAAACCACCAAGAACGGGATAGACTCGAAATAAAAGTATTTTTAGCTTACACCACATCCGTCACAAAACTGGAAAAAGAAGAACAAACAGCAAGGAAAATTATCCAGTGCACTTGCTTTGACCACATTGGGAGTCGAACAACAATTTAGAACCTAATTTGCAAACTGTCAAAACTACAAAAACGTTTCGAAAACCATCCTGTCTTAAAAATATCTGTAGGGCTACCACATGAAAATGCGAAACGATCTCCTCCGCATTCGTTAAAAAAGAATACAACCACTACGCCGAATTGCACCAATGCTGTAACGAGATCGAACGCTCGAATTCCATTTCATGAATTTTCACACCACAATTCACCACAAAAGCCATGGAAACACGCGCAACTCACACATTTCTTTGACTAATGAACATGCACAGTACAGAAAGCTTGCTGGCTTTGCGTGATGTGAAGGCTTCTTGGTGCCCATTTCCTCAAAGACGAGTGAGCACGCACGCCATATTAGACTTTTATAACTCATTAACAGTGTCTTTATTCCAGGGCGGAACTATACGGAGACAGAAGGAGATGTCTTGCAATCACTACCCGGAAATTACATCATAAAAATTCCAACTAAATGCAAATTTATACGTGCTTTTGTAATGAATCTTTCCATGTGTAAAGAAAGAAGAACGAACATTCTTGTGTATCTGAAGGCAAGTCGTGTCAGAGTGAGGAAGGATTCGCGATTGCCATCAAACTCTCCCAGAAACCCAAGAAGTTTTCCCTTGTATTCTTCTTTAACTGTTATCGAATACAAAAAAACGGAGAAAGAAAAAGGAGGGTGGCGCGTGGGAGAGGGAAGGGACGAGGTGGTTGTGTGTGGGGGGGAGGGGGGGGGGGTGGGGGTCGACAATAATTTTTCTCCCAAGCTAAATTCCAAGCCGGTCCTTGTATCAAAGCAAGCTTTCATTGAGGCGAGATTTGACCACGGGGCCAATGCGTCTCTCAGCCCCAAATTATCTCCGACGTGCTTAGGTCATTCATCACGCTTCTGTAGTGGACCAGAGCCTATGATACCCACCGCCTACCCCCTTCGCCTCCCCACCCCACCTTCCTCATCTTATTCAGCGAGTCCCCACAGGTTTTCATAATATCCACCCCGGGTAACCTTTCGCTACAGCAACTCCCTTGGGGGACAATTAGACCGACAACAATGGCTGATGAACGTTCTTGAGAAGAAAAGAGACAACCACGACATTTTTTTTTCTTATCCCTCTCCCTCCTCCTCTTTTATTCCGACTGGTTTCAAAAGTCCGCAACTTTGAGGTATTGAGTTTTCACGGGGTGCCGCCTATGCTAACACAGAATATTACACCAAATTATTTCGTGAATAGAAGACCTCCCAGACAGTAGTGTGGGCGATTCTGTGAAATAGAAGAAAAACACGAGTTTCATTCAAACCCCGTGTCTCGCCATCCGCGAGCACTTCTTCTCGGAAACTTGGGTATCGAGGGGGAGATCGAACTGCATGCCACGGAGCAAGACAAATATTTGACAACAATTGATTGAACAGAGACGTGTTATTTGTACTTAATTCTTTCTGTTTTTCAAGTGTCTTTTCCAATTAAATTGCTCGAACGTGAGGGGAATCTATTGTGACACGGATATTTGCCCCCAAATGGATGGATTTTTTTCTTTCGTTAAAAAATGCAAAGGAATTTAGCTTCTAAAAAGAATACAATAACTAGTCACTCCTTTTTTAAAAACAGAGAAGCTATGTTGGAATATATTTCAATTAGAGATATCGTTTTGGGCTTTGAAGCGAACTAGACACCTAAAACATGGGAGTTATGAGCGAGCATAAAAAAAATTAAACAAAATAACATTTCCATTTTGTTTTTTATGAAGAGATGCAAGCGAATGCTAGTACAATCGAAAGACATATTGATATTCATTGTTCAAAGCAGATGAATCAATAACTGCTTGCGAAGAAATTTCTATTATTAAAAAGAAAGATAATGCCAAGGGTTCAATACATGTCCTGCTACAAATACAAAACGCGTTTGGCTCTTTTTTCGAACCACTATCACGTGAATTTTTGGGTTATAAAATGTTTAATTTTAGTTTTTCTGAAGGACACAACATCTCATTTCCTTCAACGCCTCAACTGAACTCCGATTCATTTCCAAGCCCTCTCCTCTTTTTTGTTCATCAATGTATTCATAGTATATTGGTACAAGAGATCACACATAACTTACTTTCCATAGAAAAAGCAGATCTTTCTCCCTCATGATATAAAATACAGAGGGAGGGATGCGGGTAGAGGAGACACAGGAAGCGATAACGACACATTGAGAGGGAGGGAGAGACAGAAAGGCAGAGAGGGAAACGAAGAGATAGTCAAAATTGGCATTTCTATAACCACGTTTTGTGTAGTAGCCAACAAGCACAAAGCATAATTACTTCTACCTCATTTTGATCAATAAAGTATGTATTTCATCTTTTCTAAACTGACTGATTATAATAAAAATGAATTGACATAGCACCACCCCACCGCACTCCCTTTCCGCTCTGTATGCATGCCCAATAAGCTTGTCATTCCTTGAAATCAAATCGTTCCCTTGGCGCCGAAACGACTTTACGTGTCGATGGGGCCGCAAAACTCAAACAAACAAAACAAAGAAAGCGTTTCCTCCAGTATGACCCCTCTCTCCGTCCCTCGTTACTCCCACCCGTGGCCCGTCTATCTGCGTGAAGCGAAGGACAAACTGCTAACCCTACAAGCCTGTCACGATAAAGTCGCCAAGTTTCTCTCACTATTGACGTCCTTTTGACCCCAGATAACACCGCGGTCTCTCCTAACTTTGTTGCCTACGCCTGTTTCTGTCTCTTAGTTCTTCTCAATTCAATTTCCCATCAGGCAAACGGCAACTTTTATCGAGCGCCATTGTGCAACAGAACTAGGAAAAAGAACTCGCTGTTCCTGCCTATTCAGCTCCGCGGACAGATGCTGGTCTTTGAGACGAGTTCCACCGGTTCCGGTCAAACAGTCCCGCAGCGAAGTTCCTGAGCAAAGCGCCACGTTGTACTATCTCCGAATATTTACGATGCGAAACTGTTACTTTGACTCACGGACTGACATGTAAGTTCCATCACTTTCACCTCAACAAAAAATTGTGGATGGCACATGATATCAGTGAGCTCATGACTCTCCCAGAATAGAACGTTAGTTCTGACCGTCTATTGACTAACATCGAGCTTCCTTTGTGAGCAGCACGCGACCGTTTGAATTTCGTTACTTCCTCGCCCCGGGACCTACTTCACTTTTATTTTCCGACTCCACATGGCGCAGGTTTAGCGTAGTCTTCCGGTATTATTGTTGGCGTTCTCTTAGGGCTCGAGTCCAAAGCCAACGCTCCGCTGTGCAGGCTTCTAACAAAAGGCAGTACGAGAGCGCCAAATTCTCTATCTTCTCTTTGCAGACTTTGTCCACAGCTTCTGTTCCGGTCCGCTCAGAACTTTGGCATATTTCTGTGCTAATTTTACATTGAGCGGCGAAGAAAGAGCATACTAGGCTGTAGACCGGCCAATTATAGCTCATGCCTAAAACTGTACCACTATCCTAAAGCTAGAGTGCGTATTTTGCCCAAACACCCGCAAACAGAAGATGGAGTTTGACCCCTTCGCTGGACGAACATCTCTGTCTTTGTGTTAGGATGTTGTGTCTCTCTCAGCCCGGGTGTCCTGACGGGCAGTGTCGAAGAAGTAAGCCTCTAAATCTGACCTTATAGTGTTGCAAGGTGGGTGGGTGGGGTGGCAAAGCCAACACAAACAAATGCAAATTGCTGATATCCCCTAATTTTCTTCTCTGCAAACCGGCATAATAACAGCTAATATGCCTTTCTATTAACGAAACTGGTTTGAATTCATTAAGGAAGACGTTTTCCTTCAAGTGACAAATTACAAGGAAAATATATTTTTTAGTTTCTGTTGCCTTCTTCATGGCTTTCGTTTAACTAGCATATTGATAGGGAAAAAACTTCAACATGTCAACATGACATTGGGGTGCTTTTCTGATATCAAGAGCCCATAGTATGCTCTGTGTGTGATGGGAAATGGCCGATTACGATAATGACTTTAAAGAAAAGAAATAATGATATTTTTTATAAAAAATATCGGAAGCTACTGTTCAGAGAATTACAACGCTGGAATATCTCTGTATAAGAACATGACAAGCCAGTTATTCAGCAAGACTACAGACGCTGTAACAAGAGGTAAAGTACACGTATAATTTATTGTGTGGCGTGTATACTTGTGGGTTTTCCTCTTGGACACACTTTCTCCAAGCTCTACAAACAAGATCATCTTTGAGAGTTACAGCCTCAAACCAACGGCTCTAACTTTGGGCGTACAAGAGCTCGTATTCAGCGAGCGGTAGTAAGTAGCTGCCGCTCTTGATAATTGAAACCATGATCGACGACCAAATGTCGAAGGCCAAAGTGTCCAGAAAAGATTGCTTGACCTTCTCGTTTGACCTTCGCATTTCTCGGCTCAGAATGAGGGATGTTGGTAAGGATGCGAGAAAAATGTAAAGGAAGTAGATTTGCACGGTACGGAAATTGTGGATAGTGAGTAGGATGAGGTGAATAGAAACTCAAGCCTCGAGGGTGGAGATATTTGTCATTGTTGTCGCATTTTTTTACAACAAATTACAAAAATACATTCTTTATTACTGATGTCATTGACCCTTGTATTAGTCATTCCTCCACCCTACATGTTTTTCATTGCTTTTTATCATCATTCCCTTTTCACCCACCCCTCTAGTTCCCTTCCCCCTCTCTCTCAATCTTTCTTATCTCTCTCCCTCTCTTTCTCTCTCTCTTTCTCTCTCTCGTCTTTCTCTTACAGATACTACATGCACACATAAACACATTCACACAAACACACACATAATAAGCACAAAGAAAGAAACAAAGGGAGCGTTTTGTGTTAACATTTTTACGTCCCTTTGCAATACTGTCAGGTCATTTAAGAAAAAAGCTACTTCGACCCTGCCTGTCAGGCCCAACGCCAGCTTAGAGGGATGAATCCTTGCAGAAAACAGCAGGTACTCGCATGTACGTTGGATCGAGCTCGGGTCTAGCGCATGATAGGTGACGAGCCTAACCATTACAGAACAGGCGTCGGTGGTACCGCCAGTGAATTTATCTACCTGTATAGGATTTTGTGAGATCAAATTGCATTTTTCAAACTCTCACATAATATAGCGTGGCTCGGGAGACTGGGACTCGATCGCCACGTTGAACAAAGATCTCCATCTCTTTATTAGAATGCTGTGTCCCTTTCAACCCGGGTTGGCCCTGATAGGCAAGATCGATGTAACATGCTTCTACAGTTCCCTTACAAGAGGCGTAATGGCTTTTCAACTGTCATGTGGAAGATCCGAGTTTGATCCTGGTGGTGGACGATCTGCGTTTTTTTCTGCTGGTTTTTTTTCCCTCTCCACGCATTTTGGCCCTGTCTCTTAAATGACCTTACACTGTTTCAGGGGGAAGTAAAACTGCTAACCAAACCAAAACCAATTTTTGAACTTTTTTTAAGTTGACCCAGTGCGCACTGCACTAAAATCATTATTTCCAGCCTAAGAAGCTTATCTTTCTTTTGAAAGCATCGTCTCATCACATTATGTATTTATTTTCAGTCTAGCACAGACCACTGTAAAAAAAATTATAAAAAATAAAAACAGCTTAGTAAATCGGATGAAGGTGAAAGCGTGGGGGTGAAATCTTCTCTGGCCACGATCCCAACGAGCACGTGTTTTTTTTTTTTCTTTTAATTTCATGGTTGCGCCCCCTTATTTGGCTAAAACAGTCAAAGATACTGGCGCCTCTATAAACAACTCCCCCTTATTCGGTAAGATTTCTGTGAAGTTCTCACAAAGAGTTGATTTGATAAGAAAAATTCGGATAAATATGACGGTAGATCTGTTTATGAATTCTGACCGATTACTTTTCTATGAAACGCGCCTCTTTGCAATTGTCAAAATTATCCAAAGTCAGACTTGTTAGTCACATGTTCGTTTCATGGATGGAAAACTACCTATAATTTGTAATCCAACTCTCAAAACGACTCTGTGAACAATGGCGTCGCAGCTGTACAAAAATTAGCTAGAATAAAGGATACTTAAGACAATAATAATAAGATACATAACATGCCACGTTGGCAACGAAGATATCTAGCAGCTTAATCAGACTTTCAACGACTGCGTCAAGTCTGCAGTCTAAATTTTGAGCTATGACTTCTCCATGGGCATGGAAATAATTAAGAGCACAGTGTACAGGAATGGATATGAGGATATGGAACTTAAAATTAGCCAGGCTGAGTGTTTGCTGTAACCGTTACAAACTACACATATCAATAGCATTATCAGTAGGCCTACTGTTCTTGTGCAGTCTTATAGGTTTACCATGATTTAAGGAAAACTTAAATGCAACAGTATCACCTGGATGTAAAATTAGCAGTTTTGAAATTTGGACGTTCATGACTTATTTCGTTTTATAGTAGTTTAAAATCGGAAGCAGCTCTTGATGCCGAAAACAAAGGAAAATTGTCGTTTCTCCCGGGGCATCAGCTGTTAAACTATTTTCGCCCCAAGGGAAGTCAATACGAAATGCATGTGTGTGAGCGTTTGCATCGAACATGACTAAACCATCCCTCGCTGACTGAAACATACTAGAAGGCCTATGCCGAACAAAAGATGGGAAAAAAAGTCCTAATGAATGAAAATATAGTTGTGAAACTCTAAACGCATAAGCCAATTTTAACCAATTTTACAAGGGAGTAAAAAAAAAATTGTCCCGAAATTTTTGTTCCCAGAGACCAAATAATCCTTTTGAAAAAAATAATAACTTGTATATTCTCTATACTTATTTATTAATTGGATCATAGATAACGGCAAAATGGATGCCATTTTGAACAAACGCTTTTCATTTAGCCATGCTGGATCTACGCGATCAGAGAACTGCAGTGATGATGTTATTATTAGAAACTTAGGAGGATCGCATGAATCAGCAGCCCCCGCCCCCCCCCCCCCCCCCCACCGCACTCACCCACGATGAGTTGCCTGGAGAGTTGCATGTTCCAGATTTGAAACCCAGGTCAAGGTCTGGACTGTTTATTTTTGAGTATACGAGCGGGGGAACATAAAGATCGTGTGCTAATGTTTACGGCTGGAGAATCGATAAACATCTGACAGATTCTGTCATTATTTTAGGAAAGTTGTTTAAGACTTGTGTCATGCTGTAATAAAATACCGCTGATATTACGCTGGAGGAATCTTTTTAAATGAAAGATGAGAGTGCACAGCAGCTGCGTTGAAATGTATAGGCCACAGGATGTACATTACATGTTGTTGTCATGTAAGGAGAAAATGAGAAAAACATTGGCAGTGGAAGGAAGGCGTGTGGCATGTTGTACAAATCTCTCTCCCTCCCTCTCCCCCTCCCCCCTCTCTCTATATATATCTCTCTCTCTCTCTCGCTCTCTCTCTCTCTCTCTCTCATGCACACACACATACACACACACACACACACACACACACACACACACACACAAGAACACACAAGAACACACACGAACACACACTAACACACTAACACACACATCAGTTTAAAGGTAGTTTTTTATAATGGCACAAGCATCTTTGGCTGCCTTAGGATAACACACACATACAGAGAGAGAGAGAGAGAGAGAGAGAGAGAGAGAGATAGACATAGAGAGAGACAGAGACAGAGAGAGAGAGAGAGAAACGCATAAACACACACACACACACACACACACATACATACATACAAAAAAAGACAAATACAAATGCACCCATGGGAGGTTATGAGCAGAATAGAGAGTGTGCGTGTATAGAATACATGTATAAGACAAGCAGGGAGAGGAGAAAGAGAAGGAATAGAGTTGTGGCATAGATGGGCGAATGTTGAGAGGACAAACAGAGGTTGGGGGCACTAGGATTGCTATAAACAAATATGCAAATAATTAAATAAGCAAATAAACAATTCTTTAAGAAAATGATAATAACTTGTATATTCACTCCAAAATTCCGGAGACATGTTTCAGTTCTTTTTAGAAAACGAAGGAAAACAAGTCTTTTTAATGAGCACAGAGACCTTTTCTTTCGCTGTGGCATTTTTACATAGGCTACAACAAAACTATCCTAGATAACGCTTTCCTAGAAGAGTGTCTCTGACAGAATGAGACTCATGGTTCGAAATGAGAATAATCTGAAATTAACCAAAATTACTTTTGCAAGCGTGGAATGACCTTGAAGAAGCCTAGAAACTCCAATAACTTTGATAACAGTATTGAAGTTCCTCTAACCTCTGACCCGTTTTATCATCTTTAGGAGATCAAACTAGGACAAAAGTCATTGCACCGATCCAACAGCTGAATAGAATGTTTTTAAAAGGCCAGAAAAGCCAGATAAGCTTTAAGATTGATGGATTGGCTGGAAAAGTGGTTCATCTTAAATTGGAATGAAAAAAAATCAATGCACAGGGATGATGTGCCAGGCACTACTCTGGATCGTCCTAAGAAATCTGAAAACTATAGCTCGTCTATTCAAGTTCTATGTGGGCGATCCCTGCGAAGGTCAACAAGGTGGGAAGTTTTTAAATTTTAATGTATTCACAGCCAAATCCGTCTTCTCTCCCGTTTAAGAGGAATAACTTGGTAGTCATTTTGCTGAGTTCCAGTGTCTTACCGACTAAATCCGCAAATAATAACCTCAGCAGTTCAATATCCGCATAATTCGTGTATAACCAATTCCACTTGTAAAGGGTTAAGCGCGTAAAGAGATTGCGAGTCAAATAAAAAAGTTGAGTATATCTACTTACAGAGAAACTAAGGAATATTATGACTGTCATTCGTTTCAGATGTTCATACGCGTTAGAAATCCAAACATATCATTGGTAAGGTTATTCTCACTTCAGATCAGATGTAAACAAAGTGGATTTCTACACTTTGGATTATAGGCGGATTGCAAACAAAAGCGACGACAACAGGTTTATTTAAATTCTATCAGCAGATCAATTGTTCCGTTCCAGGGTGTTGCCATCAAACTCTCTAAGCACCTTGAGTAGACAGATGGCAAACTAACGAGCAGGTTACATTACAGAGGAACTCGGAGAGGGCTGAGGATTTGAGCAAGTACCACGTAGGCAGCGACAGCGTCCTGCCGGCGGCAAAGCCCCCCAAAGCTTTGATCCGGAGTGCTCGTCGATTCCCACGTCAATTCCCAATTCCTCAGCACGGGCAAAGAGAATTAGATTGAGCTTAGCACCGAACCGTCGACCAAGGCGAAGGAGGAAAAGAATAAGGGTTGCGCCCTGAAGAAAATCTGTGGCTAGTATGCGACTAAATTCACCCTCTTCAACAAAATCATTAATTCTGACGACGGACTAGGGTGTTGACTCAATCGACCGGACGCGACTGCGCATGTGCTCAACTAATCACGTGTCTGAAACTGCTTCCGGCTGGTAGGCCCTCTGGACCGGCCACTTTTCATCTCGGAGCTCTCGTCAGGTTCGGCCCTCTGGCTGACTACGTCACCCAAATATCTGGACATGTTCACAGCAGACGTCGAGGTGAACCTTCTGGGCTGGTGTCCACATGCGACGCCCCGCTCCGCGCCGCTCCTACAAAAATCCCGGCGTCTGTAGTATAATATTAAGATATTCACCTCTCACACAGAGGACGTGGGTTTGAGGTGTGAGGCCCAAGTGGGATTTTTTACATGAAGTACTACCCATTTTCCCATTGGAATGTAATGTACCTCTCGGCGCGTCTCGGCTTTAAGAGGCTGGGTCAAAGTGCTGTGCTTTTTATATGACCTCTCTGTGTTGCAAATGGCGTATAACCAAAACAAAATCAAACAGACAAGATTCTCCAAAACGTAGGACAAAAGCGCCACAGCCTATATCTCTTTGAAGTCTTTAGTTAAAAAAGAACGCTGTTCTACGCTTCTTAATTCAAGTTGTCGTCATGGTGTCTATGTTCATTTGTCATAACATGTACATGTATGTATTTTCGCTTGTACGAAAATAATTGTGTTTGTACACCATTGTAAAACGAGTCGACTTAAAAAAAAGAATACCCCGTTTTTGTGCAACAAAATTATTTCTTGCCTGGAAGCGGTGCAGAGAGGAAAGGCGGTTGTGGTAGAGCCCTTGCTTCATATGCGCGCACTACGGTCTCCCCCGCAGTCGGGCACTCGGGGTATCTGGACTACATAGGCCATCGTCAACTTTCTGCTAAGTTTAATCTGTTACTCTTTCATCACAAAGTGCCCACTGGTGCAACGGTTAGCCCCTTCGCCTATAACGCGGAAAACCCACTCTACTGGGATTATTTTATTCCCTCTCAGCTCGGGTTGCCCCTGAGGGTCGTAAGTAGTCCGTCTCATTAATGACCTTACATCGTTGCATGGGGGGGGGGGGGGGGTAGCCAAACCAAATAAGTCTAATCTGTAAAACCTTCATCACACAGTGGCTTTACATGTCACATAAGTTATTTCACCTATCAGAAACCTAAGAGTTGGAATCCGATAGTTGTACGGTGAAGGCCAGCGGTTGGTGGCCTTAATTAAAGCAGTCTAGCACCAGTCCACGCCTGGACACCGGAAATGGGAGATGGCGCTGAATTGAGCGAGGTTCTCTTCCGATTGGACACTTTAAGTAAGATTGTTTGATCAGACACAGAGGCATGAGGAAAGGTCTGAAGTTGGGGTTTACGAGTACTCGAGTCCCATTCGAGTACAAGCGTATTTACCCATTTAGAATACTTGCGATTGCTCGATTAGTTCTTAACGACTCGAGTATACTATCGAGGCAAAGCCTCCGATTACTCGAGTAAGTACTTGAGTATTACCTCATAGAGGTTATGGGTGTTTCAAAGCCCAAAAGGTAAAAGATAAAATAATGAAATACATTCAGACAGAATTTATCATTTGAAACACATGAACTATGACTATTACTCGAATACTCGAACTCGGACTCGGGTTCAAAATAAATGGACTCGCACAGCTCGTGTAAGGGATGGGATGAGGTCGAAATGCCAGAAGTGAAAGCGTCGAGATGACAGGTGGTCTGGGCCAAATATCATAAATATCAAAAAGCTTTGAAACCAAAAGAAGAAAAATGGGCACTGTTGCCAATGTCTATTTTTCACTGCGAATGCCTTTGGCTTTGGTTACCAGTTTTACGCCCCTCGGAGTTCTACAAAGTACGTAAAACTCGTAACCAAACCAAACCACTTTCACAAAGCACATGACACCACTACATTTGCGTAGTTAACTTTTCACCTTCCTTAGACTTCAAGATACATCCAAAGCAAGGTCCCTACTCTTTGTGTCTAGAAACTATGCTTTTATTCACCCAATATCCAAGACCATATTAATGCACCGGTAGCTGTAATAAGTGTCGACTGCAATAGTTTAGCGAGGATTCCTGTCTTCTTGAAAGAAAGAGAGAGAGAGAGAGAGAGAGAGAGAGAGAGAGAGAGAGAGAAAGAGATAGAGAGAGAGAGAGAGAGACAAAATGATGGTGCAGCAGTACTGCATTCGTCACCGTTCCCTTTTTTTCTTTCTTTTTTTTTATGCGACTTTTTCACTTACGATAGTCTTAGGAAACGATGACGAATTGCCTTAGACAACATGATGCATTGTTGGTGTTGTCATTTGTCACGCAAAATTGCTCGTCAGAGATCAATAAATGTTCTGGTTTTTATTCTGATTCTGATTCTAAACAGCAACAACAACAACAAAAACAAGTAGGGCACAATTAAATCATATTCTCACAATGATATCATAACGTGTATCTGTGTATCTGTGTTTCAGACACTTCCCCGCCGAAACGTAGTTAACAAAACCAGACCCCCGCAAACCGTCATCACCCCTGTGACAGACACAAGCCAATTCCCTCCCGATCCAAGATGGAGCAGATTAAGAACTTGTGATGGGCCGAGTACTTGGGGCTAGAGAAGAGGCTGAGGAGCCGGGGGGACACAAGTAGACAGGACTTACTCGATCGTGTGGGCAAACAGCACTTCTACCTCCACAAATATCATTAGACGGGCTAGGGACTTCATTACCTCCTCATCCCTCACACTGAAGATGTGTGCTGGGGGGCCCATGCTGCTCTCTCACATTTTTTTCAAGTTTTGAGGGAAAAAATATTGATCACATTATCACTTGTCTATGTATCTATGTATGCATCTATGTATCAATATGTGCAGGCCTACCATTCTATCTATCTATCTATCTATCTATCTATCTATCTATCTATCTATCTATCATCTATCTATCTATCCTTCTATCTATCTATCTATCTATCTATCTATCTATCTATCTATCTATCTATCGTTCTAACCTATCTATCGTTCTAATCTATCCATGTATCTATTACCCTGGTTGTCTTGTCTGCCTGGCAATTTGAGGGCTTTTTCGATTTTTCAGGCGATGAAATCTTTTAACCCGGAGAAGAAAATGGGATTTTTTATTATTGTGCCAATGTTTGATACGGGTATAGCCAAGTTGTAGCGTTCATCCGATCTTGACATAAAGAGTTAAGGAATATTTATGTGAGAATAAATGGCTGCACAAGAATGTCTCACTTGGCTAGGGCGTGAATGAAGATAAAACTATCATCTCCGGAGCTCTTGCTCGCTCGAAAATAACATTTACACGAAATCAGAATGTTTGTGGGGTTTTTTTTTTGCTTGGGTTGGAACAGAATAAGACGGCCGGGAAACTCTTAAGTAATATAGACGATTATTGTTTTCCTATGTTATTAACACTTCCATACTGTTTATTTTCACGTGATGAAAATGGATCATTGAAAATTCTGTCCCCATCACCTTTCGAAGGCAAAATGAAGTTATTCAGTTATAGAGGCACCAGCTTCGTTGACAGTTTTAGCCGCTCGAAAGCAAGAAAATCTTTGTAAAAGTGGACGCTTGATAAAAAAAAAGCCAATATTATTATTCTCGGCAAAATCCTTTACGGGTGTTTCATTGCTTAAGCATCGCTTATATGTGCGTTCGTAAAAAAAAAATACATTTAAAAAAACAAAAAAACAAAACAAAACAAAACTAAGTAACTTCAGAAACTGTTCCAATGACGAAAGTAAAGATTGCAACAGATACCACGAAACAGCATTAATAATTTACTGCCAAGACAGCAAAGATCACATTTTAATAACAGAGTAAAGAATAGCCTACAACAAGGACATTAAGGAAACAGTCCCGACGGGCCATGATTTAAAGGTAATTCTCCAGTGTAAGAATGTAGAAAACAAGAGAGAAAAAGATGTGGCTGTGTTTTTTTGTAATTCGATATTCCTCTTGCCGTCAAAGCTGATGATTACGTCTTTTAAAAGGCTGATCCTGTGTCTTTCATTGCAGTGTTTTTAAATATAATATTACAGGGTGCTGTTTCAGAGGGTAAACGAATTGAGATTCGACCTGCCTAAGAAAAAGTAAGGGATTTAAACAAGAATGAGGAGGTTGGATGCCAAAGAAAACTGCATATTATTATCAGAATAAAATATTTGATATAATATTTACATTGCTACTTTAAAAAAAATATATATATATATATAAACACATAATGACGAATAAAGAATAAAAAGAACCGGAGCCAGAAATGTATTTCGCAAGATTCCTACAGGACAGTTGTTTGTTTAATTTGGTTTGGTTTGGTTTCGTCTGCTTTCAACACTGTGAAATTCTTTAAGAGGCGGGCTACTTTGACTCTGCCCGTAAGGCCGCGCGTCCACTGACATGTTTTGTCAGTTGCAGGCCAGGCTCATATGTACCAGTCATATATAGATGAGCCTGCCCTG
>JAUKPP010270003.1:0-11270 GCA_032273245.1 Phyllaplysia taylori | reverse complement strand
CGTAGCGGCCAAATTTCATGCATGCCAAATTCGTTCAAAATACACCTAGGTGTAGAGGCTACGACCTACTAGCCCGTGCGACCAACTAACTTTACGGTAGCTTGATGCATACGGGCACTGGTTGTAATCATGATGTTAAAGTGATCCAAGTAGTTGTGATCTCATAATTTAGATAAAAAGAGTGATGAGTGTGATTTTGTAGTCAGTTTATATTTTTCACAAAACCCACAATAGTAACGCTGCTGTCTACATTTGTATCTTTTAAATTCTTTCTGTAAAATCTTTTAAATTCTTTCTGTGAAAACTTCTATTTGTGTACAATATCTCAATGTTCACTTTCATACATCCAGATTTCAAGTGTCTAAGGCCAGGAGCTGGGCTCAAGGTGGAGACAGACGAACAAGAGTACCTGATGATGTTGTGAGTTGTTGTCTTTTTGGGTTTCCCGAAGGGCGGGAAGAAGCTCCCATTTGAAGTACAAACAAAACCCCCCCAGCAACAAAGTTGTAATTTCTGTTTCTACTATAACCCAATAGGTTAGTGGTCAGTGATTAAAATTCTAAAATCCACTAAAAGTACACGCTTATTTATACAGAATATACATATAATCACAGACATAAAAGGCATTCATATACATGGGAAAAATTACATTATATGCATTGGATTGTATAAAGGAGAATGATATAAACAACCATGTCATTAAAAAGAAAACTTACTAAAGACAAAAAGCTTCCTCATCTGTTTTAAAGCCGTCAATCATTGTGCGCTATAAAAATGTTGTTCTGAAGAGTTTCGTTTTAAGATTTCTTTTATTGTTTTGTGTCTGTGTCATCTCAGTCTCAAGAGCTGAAAGACTGTGGTGGACGACTCTTAGTAGATGGAGCACCTGAATTTGCAATACCAGAGGTAAGTGAAGTTTGAATTGCCTTTGCATGATTGTTTATCAGTAAGAATGTTTCTCTGCTTATCCTTCAAAAACTTGAAAAGAAGATTTTACTACTCTATTTGTTTATTTGACCATGACATTTTATCAGGTGTAAATGCTAAAGGATGCTGCTGTCATATCAAAGATGTTCGATCCTATTTCCCATTCAGCCTGTCAATAAATTTCACTGTCTATTCCAAACAAACATGCCTGTCATTTGATATGTGTGCAGATACTTACCTGAAATATTTCATAAATTTTTAGAACGCAACCACGCCAGTTATACTGAATAAAAGCCACTGACAGGAACAATACTAGGTGTGTCTAACATAGTGTCCCTGTTTCTCTCCCCATGATGTTGTGTTTGTGCAAACCTCTGTAGACAGACATGGTGGAGTTGTCTTCCCTGGACGCCATCCTCATCTCCAGCTACAGCTGTATGCTTGCTCTGCCTTACATCACAGAGTACACAGGGTTCAGGGGCACAGTCTACCTCACAGAACCCACCATGCACATTGGAAGGTATATTGTGCAAAACTCTCACTTACTCTCATCGTTTCAATTTAAGCTGCCTGATACAGTCACCTGTACTTGTAGTTACTTTTCCATGGCACCTTGAGTTTTTCCTTTAAGAGCCTCTGAAATGACCCTAGTGTTGCAAGGGGCATAAGACCAATACCAATGAATAAATAATGGTCAAAATTTATTTTCCTAGTGATATAGCCTACATTCTGGGACTGACCCTGATCCAGACCTTCTCCACAAAAGTAAGCAATTCACATAAGTGACTTTTGTCTATGATCATGAGTGACCGTGCCGTTATGGACAAGTTCAACTATATACAACCTCTTAAGTTGGCATTGGGAATACCAAGATAGGCTGTCTCTTAGTTTGTCTCTTCTTGCTAAAAATCTAAATAGCATACACAGAGTGATCTGGTTATGGTTTGGTTTAGTTTTACGCCACCTGTAAGGTCATTTTAGAGACAGGCTACTTCAACCCTTCCTGTCTGGTTGAGAGGGTAACGTCATATCAGCAGAGAGACGGAAATATCCTGCCTACATGATGATTGAATTCCCATTTGCTGCATGACAGACGAAGAGGTAGACTATTACACCTATAGATTATTACACCAATATGTCAATCAATCCACAAATAGACAATGTAGTCATTCTGAGAACTTTCTCTCCCCCAGGCAGTACATGGAGGAACTTGTCAAGTATGTTGAGAGGAACCCAAAATCTTCTGTGGCTTCAAAGTGGAAAAATGACAACATCATCAAGTATGGAAATACTTGTTCCTTAAACACTTTTTTTTTTCCTAGTTAAATGAATGTAGAAAAGTGATGCAAGTGCTAAGCATACAAGTTTATAAGTATCATCTTAGTGATACCACATTTGTTGATGTCACTTTTAGCCAGTTTCAGCTTATCAACTTGCTGAGATTCCCAGGTCTTATTCTATCAGCAGCACTCTGTAAGATACTTTCATGTATAAGATATCTAATATGCAAAAACGTCTTGTGAAAGAAAATGTATCATGTCCCTAAAATAAAATTGTTTTTGTTTATTTTCTCAAAACAATGATACATAACTTGGGCAAAGTAGAAAGACTGTGACAAATAAATGCAGAAAGAATTGCTTGTTCATTCCCACTATGAGCTTTTGAAAGAAACATGAATGTTGATCCCTGGCTTTATTTCAATTATATTCATTCTTTTAATTCTATTTTTCCCTCAGTCAAAATTTTTGGATTGCTAGTTTTCACTTTTTAATTCAAATGCTGTTTGCAGAAGCCTACCAGCTCCATTGAGAGATGCCATCAACCCTCGGCAATGGCGGAAATTGTACACCCTGCATGACATCAACTCAGCCCTCTCCAAAGTACAACTTGTCGGCTTCAGTCAGAAAGTGGTTAGTGCTTAGTCAGCATAGAATACAAGCTCAGTTTTGCTAAATCTCCTTACACAATTCTCTAAAAAGCCTTCTTTCTTTCCCTTACAATGTTGGCCTCAAAAATAGTTTTCCTGTTCCCAACATAGTTGCCATTTTGTCTTGCCATCTTCTTTTTATTTCCATCTTTTATAAATCATGTTCTTTTAACCATTTAATTAACTCTACTTTAATTTTGATTCGGTTAGATTGAAATATGATACACTTGATTCATCTAAGACAGGAAATGTAGCAAAATGCTATTAGCTGTATGAATAGACAGTAAGATGCAGAATGTATATTTTAGTACAGATAATACAAAGCAGTGGAAGTTTTTAATTCTCATGTTTTTTCACACCCCCCCCCCCCCCCCCCCCCCCTCTTCTCTCACACTTGGTAAATCTCTCTCACACATCTGACTGTCATAAGTCATAACCATTCTCAATGTCATGCTCTTCTTTTCGTCAGGATATCTTTGGCTCCCTCACAGTGACCCCCGCCAGTTCTGGCTGCTGTATTGGCAGCTGTAACTGGATCATCCAGTCCACTTATGAAAAGGTAATACAATTAACTCCACTTGAATTTAACTATTGATTTTTTGTCAAAACAATTGTTCCCTCAACTTTCAGTCGCTCTTCTTTACATTTTAAAACTATTACGTTGAACTTTTGATATATTTTCCCTCCCTCGACTACATCAACAGAAGCGCAAAGTGTTTTCTTAATTATTTAAATACCCTTTTCCATTAAAAGAACAAGCTGTATATGCATAGAATTTATTGAAATAGATGTCCAATTTATTTGACTAAAGTGGTAAAGTATACTGGGTGTTTTTTTATATTGATAGATTCTAAAATAAAGTGTAAACATTTTTGTGCACATTATTTGTTAGCCATTGTAAGTTTTGTCTGGGCTACTTAATAAAAACTTTATTAATAGAGAAGGTCATTTTTTTAATTGTTCGGGCACAATGCAATTTGCAAATTCACATCTTGTAATCTTTGTTGTCATAGCAATTCACATTAACATCTTCTACCAAATTTTGATACAGAGCTCTGATTGAGTTTTGGGTAATGCTTTTCTTTCTGTGCTGAGTCGGAATTTTCTCAGAACTGCAGGTGCATAATGTGCTTTGTAAACGCACTAAACACACTTGGTAAATGCTAGACTAGCGTAATTTCTGCATGCTGAATATCAGAGCCTGTTCGCGCAAACTGGCGCTGTTGCGCAGTATGATCATGAAATCTTTTGATTCTGGTACCAGAAAGAACTTAAATGGATGAGGATTAATCAGTAGAAAACAAAATGTTTCTATCTCTTACCACCTTTTAGTTATTTTCTTTTGGAATCAATTCATATTTTTAAAAAAAGACTAAATTCGCATTTTGTTTTTCTTGCAGATTTGTTATGTTGCAGGGACTTCCACGCTCACAACTCACCCAAGAGTAAGTCCAAGACCTTCCACCACACAAATTAACTCTACTATCAGGAACTTTTTTTTAGCAGTCATCATTATTTTAAGTTCAAATTTGAACGCTTCTGGGTTGGTTGGGTGTTTTTTTCTGATTACTGTTCCAAAGTCATATATAGGCCTGATAGTTTGCTACTCTTGTAACTAGGTTTTTTTAATATTATTGATTTTGAATCTAATAAAAGGCATCCTAATGGAATTACTTGTTTTATAGAATAATGTATTGAATTTTGTAAGGCCAAAATCAAAGTTGCATAAGTTATTTAATGAAATTATTTGAAAGTGATCTTATCTTGGTGTGTCATAGAAATTTGCACCCAATGTTTTTAAATAACCAAATAATTTACAGAAAAGTCATCACTTCTCACTCTTAATTTCTAGCCAATGGATCAAGCTCCACTGAAGAATGCAGATGTTCTTATTTTGAGTTGCTTAACACAGACTCCCTCATCACTGCCAGACCCAATGATAGGGGAGTTTTGTATCAATGCAGGTGAGTGTGTATACTTTACATCGGTTGGGGGTTGTAATGTTTGCTACGATAATACATGTCTTTGGTGGTGCAAGGTTTTTCAGTAGTCATAACTGAAATGTGTTCTTCAATTAATTAATTTAGTTAAAACTTTCCTTTTGTCTAGTGGACCCACCTTGAATCTGTATCAAGGCACCTGAATTTTGCACCAACTTGTGTAAGTACGTAAAAGTCTATGAGATCACCAAAGTAGTCCATGCAAAAAGTAGGATCACCTGTCAGGCATTACAGTGCCTACCTTGGAACTAAGAGCTCATCATTATCTTTTTTTTTTACTGCATTTAAAAAGAGAAGTGGGTTTAAAAGACATTTACCCTGTTCTATATCTATCTATATTTATTTGTTGTTATTGTCGACCAGTGTTTAAGGTGGAATGGTTTGTCTGTTCATCTTTTTGCAAGAATATGGAGCCCCCACATTGGGCAAGCATCTCCATCTCTCTGCTAGGATGTTGTGTCCCTCTCTGCCCTGTGATGGCTCTGAGTCTGACGGGCAGGATATAAGTGGCCTACCTCTAAAATGACCTTACAAAGGGCCCAAACCTCCAAACAAAACTTTTTTAAAAGTGTTGTAAAAGACCCCAACGTGTGTGCTATATTTCTAAATATTTTTTACGTTCAAGTTGCTTCATATTCTGCCATATTTCTACCCCCAGCTGTGACTGTGAAAAATGGCGGCAATGTCCTTGTACCCTGCTATGCTAGCGGGGTGACCTTTGACCTTTTTGAGTGCTTGTCAGGTCACCTTGAGCAGTGCGGCCTGGCAGGTGTGCCCATGTACTTCCTCTCACCTGTTTCAGACAGCACCCTTGCTTACTCAAACATTTTTGCAGAGTGGTAAGTTTCATACTTCTGTTGAACTTGGGATCGAAGGCTACTTCCAAAGGGTTTAAATTGCAACAACAGGTGTATATCCGTTTGACCTGCTTTCATAAAAAAGAGTGTGTATGTAAATCGAAGGGGCACTGTAAATAAAAGTCTAAATTGTTTCTTTTGGGGGTGGGGGGTTATTAAAGAGGGTTGCAGCTGTCTTTGCACTGAAAAGCTCACTTTCAGTGTGCCGCTATCCTAACAATACTGTGTGCTGGTAGTATTTTTCTTTTAAAAACAAATATTAAATTTTTGGTTTTTGCATTTCAAACCTTCACTTGTAGAACTAACAATTACTTCCTGGCACTGATCGTCTCCTATCTTTCACTTGAACATGTCGAACATCTTTTTTCAACAACACCCGACACTCACAAGCACATTTTTTACTTGACGGTAGATGGCTGCTATAAGATAGATTAACTTCTTTTATTTTTGCTAGCATTTCATGACTGAAAACACGGCTGGACTCAGATAATTAAAATTTCTTCAGAGAATGTCATAACTTCCGGTATATTCTATCAATTCTGTTGTAAAGTGAACCTCACAGAAGAACCTTAAAAGCTTCGTACAGTTGCAACTATTGTCAAGTGTATGGTTGTTGTTTTTAAGCTTTAAAGAGTAGAGCTTTGTTTCATCTGGTAAGGGACAGGTTGACTTTAGGAATACTTGGACACATAAGACAACAAGTTTCGTATAACTAATTTCTTTTGTTTTTTCCACAGGCTCTCATCAAACAAGCAGAACAAGGTCCTCTTACCCGAGTGCCCCTTCCCCCATGCAGATGTGAGTTCGTTTGGTTTGGTTCAACTTTTCTATCCTTCCACTCTCCCTTTCCAATGTATACTTAACACAACTGAACATTGACACCCATGTGCAAACAAAAAATCTTTGTCAGGCTTTCCAACTGCCCTGGATTACCTCGGCTGGCAGGAATTCTTGAACCTTTTCATCACATACACTAGATCAAAACCAATCCTGCTTGATGTCATTTTCTTCATTTTTATGTTTTCTCATAGTATAAGCCTACTGTTGGGTATCCCTGATCGGGTACCGACGTCTGTGGTGTAACGGTTAGGCTTTTCTCCTGTCACTAGGAAGACCCGTGGTCAAACCCACATGCAGATAATCTTTGTTTTTCCACATTGGCACCGACTGACACGATTGAAGTACCCTGTATCTTAAATGACCTTACAGTGCTGCAAGGGATGTGGAACAAATAATTGAACCTGATGTTTGCAAGCCTGCCTTAATTCATTTCTTTAATTGTACTTACATCCCATCCACTCTGTCAAAACTGGTTACAAATTCTTCGATTTGAGTATCTACCATCAGAAATCATGTGTGACTTTGAAATTTGACACTCGCTCTAATTTTGTTTTTTCCAGCTACTGGCAAAAGGAAGGTTGAAAAACTTCTCTAGCATCCACTGTAAGTGTTTAAAAAAGTGAAATTCATAGCAAAAAAAAATGCTTTTTTGTCACTTGTTAATTTTCAAATGATTTCAACAATAGCTGAAGAACATGTTTAGAAATTAATGCTTACAAAAACTATTAAACAATTTTTTGGAGCAAGCCCTTTTAGCCTCTATGACTTCCGATAGATAAGACTGAGTTTATCATCTTTTCACTCTTATATTTATTATAAGAGTCGAGAGAAACTTGTGTGCAATGATGTTGTAAGCTTTCTTTTTTATAAACAGCTTAATTCATCTCAATGAGACCTCACAGTCTTGTTTATGTTCTGTGTAGCATCAGTGTCAGTCTGTTCTGTTTTCCTGTGTTTTCCAGCGGGTTTGACCACAGACTTCCATACCCCATGTGTTCTCTTTGCTGGTCATCCGTCCCTCAGGATGGGCGACATTGTCCACTTCATAGAGCTGTGGGGGAATTCAGCAGCCAACACAATCATTTTCACAGGTACAAACCCTGGATGTCCTTTTATATTATACACCGTATGCTTCCCCCCTCCCCCACCCCCTTTCCACACTTGTGCACACATACACATACCTGCCAACCCTCCTGGAAAGTCCAAGATTTTCCTGGATTTTGATGAAAACCATGGATTCCCGGGTTAGATGCAGAGATACCGGATTTTGGTCATACAAATAGTAAAAAGAATTGCCTAAGTAGCAATTGAATGGATTTAGCAACTTATCATTGGATCAAAGCTTTCATTACAAAATGATATATTCATGCTTTTTTATAGAAATGGATCTATGTGATGAAGATAGACATCACAAATTTGATGTTTCACAATGCAAAAATTGGCTACCATAAAGTTTATTTTTTTAAATATCCCTGATTTTGATGAAAACTCCCTGATTTTGATGAAAACTCTCTGATTTTGATGAAAACTCCCTGATTTTATCAATGATAATCCCTGGGAGTTGTGTGTACATATGTTGGCAGGTATGCATAGGTACACTTTTGTTTATTATTTTCTCTGTTGTTTGAATACAGAAATCCGTCTCTTAGCCATTCACGTACAAAATCAATTCGTTTTAGCATTAAACTAGAATCGGGTAGATGGACCACCCCTTGGTTTTTAGTTGTTGTTGTTGTTTTAATTATATTATCTAATTTCAAAATGTTTACTTGCTACTTAAACCTTATGACAATCCAATCTTCTGTACATGAAAGATACACGTATTTTGAAATAACTTGCTGCTACTGTAGATGTAAGACAAAAACAATTTCTTGAGTCCTTAATTCTCAAAACTATTTTTGCTAAAACTGTCAGAACTCAACAAGCAGACATTTATTACCGTTTGGTTTGCTACTGGTTTATCTTCTATCTTGCTGCACTTTATTTCATATCTACTGGATGCCCTTGCAGTCAAAGTTAACAATGACCATACTGGCACTGTAGTCCTTTTATTGGCATAGAGATGTTATCCCACTCTCCTAAATATATGTATAATAAAATGATACACACACTTACTCTTTTGTCTTACAGAGCCAGATTTTCCTCACTTGGATGCCCTGGCACCTTTCCTGCCACTTGCAATGAGGGTAAGATATGAACCTGCCTACTGCGTGGATGCCGTGATCCACATGGCAATTTTGATTCCTCTGTTAATTACTGTTATCAAAGAGGATAGATAAGCACTTAAGAACCTCAACAAAGTAAATCTTTCAAAATCATGAGAAACAAATGATATTTTCTTAGTTTGCTCACTATGAATAGTGAAATACTTTCAGCTGACTTCAAGTGTTGTAAACCCAATCATCATTTTTAGAAGTTTAAATATTAAGATTGAATGCTTGTTATAAAAACCTGTTACGGGCATATTTTAATGTTCTCATGACGACATTTTGGCTGCGATTAAAAAGTTAGTTAATCTCTCTCAAACATCGGATGTATTAATCTTTTACTTTTACACTTTAAACATGGCCCAAAGACACCCCCCCCCCCCCCTCCTTCCCTTTTTATGTAGATTTCTTTCAGTCATTTATCTTTACTCTAATCCATACAGGTTTGCTATTGTCCCATTGACACAAGCCTGAACTTCTCCCAAGCCAACAAACTGATCCGTGACCTTCGACCTTTGCACTTGGTGGTGTCAGAGACCTACATGAAGCCACCAGCCATGGAGCCTTTGAGAAATGATCTCACTATAGAGTTTGTAAGTGAAGTTTAGCCTTGAATTATTGTGTTTTGTGCCAAGGGCATCAGTTTGGTTCACGGACACATTATGTAGCGGCCTTTTGGTGTGTGTACTATATATAAATTATGCCTACAAACAGGGAAATTCTTGTCAATCAGAGTACGGTATGTTCAAACTCAAATGTTTATAAATGAAAGCCCTGTCATAAGCTTAGACAAAAAAATCAACCCAAACAGTTGGCTTTGTAACCGTCCCAAGAAACTAGTTTGTCAATAGAATGCCCCTGGTAAGTTCCCAATGATTCTGGATAACATGAAAACTCTCACTTATCACAGCCAAAATTTTGTGTCTGAATGCCACTGTACACATATGTCAAAGTTATTTCAGTTTCATTGGATTTATGTAGGCCTACCCATTAATGAGACCTCAAACGTTGTAAACATTGTGCCTACTGCATTTTAGGTTGTTTGATTTTTGCCGAGGTATTAGGGTGCTATCAATCAACACTGTAGCTCATTTCAGCACCAGGAAGTAGATAAGGACAACAGTAGCCTTTAGAAATGAGAAGGAAGAGACATCACCCGAGCACTTTCCAACCATCGGCTGCACTTTCGGTTTAAGATTTTCTGCTGTTGTAAGATTTACACAGGTCTCACCATGCTCTTAATGCAGTGGCTCCTGAGCACAAATACCACATTTAGTTTTGTATAAATTCTCAAGGTCATGTAACTCAGATGTTTGATAAAGTGCAACAGTGAATCACTAATTCAATTTTCTTTCCCAGGAGCCCTCACCACTTGTGTACAAACAAGGAGAAGTTTTGTCTTTGCCGGTCAAACGTCAGTATGAGACTGTGGAGATGGAGTCTGAGGTAGTCGCTTTGTGAACTTGTTCGGGGTTTTCTTATTTGAATGAGGAGACCCATAATGTACATTTTCAATTCTTGTTGCAACCAAGAAAACCTAATTTAGTATGGGCATTGCATTCATTATTCTTACTACATATAGCTGGTTTCTTTTCTTTTTCATGGAGTCCCCATTTGGGTTTGGGGTTGTTTTTTTCAGTTTACATAAACGTTGCATTGCCCACACTGCTGACAATAATTATGTATCTGTGAGCTAATAACAATATATACAAATTTTCCCGGATATTGAGTTCACACTCGGAACCCTATCAAGCATTGATAGTATAGTCAACAAATCTTGTTTTACTTTGCTATCTCCTCCTCCTCCCTTTATAATAGTTTCTATTTCATTGGCTTGGTTGTTCTTCGATTTATGCTATAAAAATCCTCATTAATGTCATCTTCTAATGGTTACACTCTGAACATGGAATTATCTCAGTTGTCATTGCCGTTATTTGAATTTTCGTTAGGGGTATTCTAGAAATAGTAGAAATTGAGTAGTTTCATAAGTTTCTGATGGATATCAATCCTGCTCTATCAAGTTCTGTAGCTAGAAGGTGGATGTTCAAATCCTGTGGAGGTCCTTGAAATTACCTTTACATTTTAAAAAAAAGATTTAAATACATGTATAGAAAAAAATAAGCAATTTCAGAACAAAAAGTGTGAGTTCAGGTTCTTCATTTTCTGATAGAGATTTGTAATTGTAATGTTTCTATCTCACTCTCCCTTTTTCTTGACTCCAAGCTTCATGCATCACTTAACTCAACCCTTGTTGGCTTGTCGTTTTTCTTGCGTCAGATGGCCAACACACTGGAACCTGTGGAAGTTAAGCCTGGTGCTGCCGTCTCCATGGTAACTGCTTCTCTCGTTACCCGAGACAACAAATATGTGCTGAAGGTAAGCAGTTGCTTTATTTCTCAGTCAGATCACATTGTAACATTGTTGTGTTTCAGGGCAGTAGCTTTGTGGAGAAATGAGTGTGGGCTGTACGTGGTCAGTGAGGGGGGGGGGGGGGGGGGGGGGGTAATTTTTA
>JAUKPP010269981.1:1223-11271 GCA_032273245.1 Phyllaplysia taylori | reverse complement strand
ACTTACTACATCACCCATCTTCGATAAGACAAATCGGGTAGGAAAAAAATAGCAAAGAATGCTGTTACATTCCATGACCTTTCAACTCCAGCTACTACCAAAAAGAACAGCAAAAGAAATGAAAACAGCAAAGGGAATAAAATAAGAAAGGGAAAAATAATTAATTGTAAAGCCATTAGCACCCCAATCCTGAAAAAAGGAGAAAAAAAAGAAAAAACAAAACAAAACCCCCACAAAACAAAAGCAAAATAACCCAACAACAACAACTAAAACAAATATTTTTTTTTAAAATGGGACTTTAAAAAAGGAAAGGGGAGGGGGTTGGATGTTGGGAGTGAAAGGAAAGACACATAAAAACAACAACAATAAAAAAAAAAAAAAAAAAAAAAAAAACAGGAAGAGCGAAATGAAAGTTGGGAAGAGTAGAGTAAGCCAACGTGTGCGTCTCCGGTGCGCGCGCCTAAGTGGGCGATGTCTGGAGCTGGCCGTCGTGCACGCGAGGACACTGTCACTGCTGCTGTCCCAGCCTTCTCTACAACTGGAGAGCCCGCCCTGTCAGTCGTCTTCAGGTGGCTAGATTCGAATCCTTTTCGAATAGTTCTGTTCGATATTTCGAATCGTTTTAAGTGAACTGTGGAAGTCAAGACCAGCAGAGAGAAATAATATACATAGTTCTTTCTTATTGGTGCGGACTCTAATTTTGCTTCAAACCTTTTATGATTCTTGATTTAGTTTATCGTGTTTGGTTTCCCCTGTTTGGTTACCAGTTTTACGTCCCCTGCAACACTGTAAGGTCAGTTAAGAGATGGGCTACTTCGACCCTGCCTGTCAGGGCCAGTCTGGGCTGAGAGAGAAAAATTTCCTGAAGAAAAATAATAACCCAGATCGTCCGCGACCGGGATCGAACTCGGGTATTCCGCATGACAGGCGAAGAGCCTATCCATTACACCACAGCGCTGGTAGTTTATGGTGACTATTATCTTGAATACAAGGATAATGATAGTGGGGCTAATAGATACATTGATTGATGTATTGCTCTATTTGAACAGGAA
This sequence comes from Phyllaplysia taylori, assembly GCA_032273245.1. NCBI lineage: Eukaryota > Metazoa > Mollusca > Gastropoda > Aplysiida > Aplysiidae > Phyllaplysia > Phyllaplysia taylori. Next base: position 10,219 of record JAUKPP010269981.1, on the reverse strand, counting down.
ATAAACCATGAACGCTTTACAATAATAAAAAAAAACACCACCAAACAAAAACAACAGCGTATACACACAAAGAGTTATATTTGCTGAAGGCGCAAAATTTATGCCATTCATAATCTTATGAGATATGCCTTTGAGAGAGTTTTAAACATTTGAATTAGATCTACAGTATTTGTTTTTTTTAAAAATGTGTGCGGGTTGGCCATGCCAGCTTATCTAGAGATCTTTAACCAAATAACTTGGCCTTTATGAATAAGTGTAAGGGTAATATTGCGGTATCAAGTTTTCTGCGTCTTAATAGCTCCAGTGGGAATTTCTGAATAGTTTCCACGGAGTGGATTAGACGGCTAGGTTTATGGTCATTTTTCCTTGCCTGAAGGGACAACGTGAGCAGCTTGTATTGCTTAAGGTGTTTTTTTTTCTTGGAGTGCAAAGAGAATCTGGCGCGTGATCTTTGTGCGAATGTTAGGAGTCGTCTCATAAAGCGCCAACAACTTTGGTTGTTTTAGTTTCCTGCGACGCTAGGCAATCTCTTATCTCCATTGTTCGGATTTCCATACACCTAGTTATCCGGATGATTCCTCACCGACTCATTGCCCAGACCTAGTTGTCAGTCGCAGGCTCGTGCGACTTTGCCGCTTTCATAAACCGAGTCGTAAGGCCAGGTAGAGGCTCAATGCAAGCGTGGCCCTCCTTTGAAGTGCCAGCCGTGATCTCCGGACCGCTGGTGCGGCTCGCTACGAGCTGACAACTGCCACCACCACCACCAACGCCACTAACAACATTACCACACCACCACCGCCGCCACCGCCACTAACAACATCGCCGCCACTAGCACATCGTCACCAGCCACCACCACCACCAGCGACGCCGTCGTTGTCGTCGTAGCTAAAAAGCAAGCGGAATGCGTAGTAGATGTAGTACTTGAATCTTCATTCACAACTTGGTCTCTCCACTCGCGGACGGCTTCGATACGGCGTACACGGAACAAGGAGAAGAACAAGTCGGGTGCTTTTGTAAACCGAAGTAAAGACTTGGACGTGATAAAAGGCAACGATTGTGACGTTTTCGACACTTTGTTTCATTTAATATTTCTCATTTATGGATCTATAAAGTGAATTTTTCTGGATAAAACTTTTCGACTTCACCGGTGCTCTAGACTTGATCTGTATTAATGGGATATCAGAGTCTCGGATGCGCTTTTAGCTTTGGGCCCCGTGTCGTAAGGCAATGTAGCGAAAGTGAATTATTATTGTATACGGACAGATTTTTGGAATTCATACTGAGTGCATTTAATTGATTACGCTTCTCTGAAACAGTTTATTACCGAGAAATCTTTGAAGGAAAAGATTGCTCAAATTTTTAAACGTTGAACAAAGAGCCCAAAGACAAATAGCAAAAAGACAAACAAAGTGTCACAGAGTTAAAGACGGTTTATTAAGACAAAGACATCCCTCTTCCAGTTAGTGCTGCAAAGTGCATGTTCTCCAACATGGAGGTAGATTGCAGTCTGGACGAGTTCGCGCAGGTTCTGGCGGTGAACGGTTACATCAACGACGACTCGTGTTTCGCCGACACCGACCTGCCCTCCATGCTCAGCGCCCTCGACTCAGCCTCGGTCCTCGACTCCCCCGAGAGCTTCCCCGACAGCCCGTGTAGCGACGACGATCTCTCACGAGTTCTAGAACTCGCCCAACTCCCGAGTCCTTCTCTTCTGCATTCCTGCCTGCCTGACAACTTCCCCTCACACAAAACATCATCTCACCACACCCACTGCAACAACAACAACAATAACAATATTGCAAATAATATAATTACAGCCAATAATAACAACAACATCATCATTAGCAGCGACAACAGCAGATGCACTTCACACATCAACCACCCACACCCGAATGTAATGAGAATGATCCCACCAAGAATCAACGTCCACAAATTACGAGACCCGTGTATCGCTGACGCAGCGTTGACCGACACAATAGACAGTCTGTCCATCACACTGCGAGATGGAATCGAGAACGCACACAAAGAACTCAGATTGGATAAGAGCATTATAGAAGACGGCGATCCGTTCAGTATGAGCATGTTCCACGCTAAAGATATACTCAACAATAACTGTTTCGCTCCCAACAATCTCGCTGCACAAACATCGCGCGTTGAGTCTCACGGGATAAACCTTCTGTCGTCTGTATCACACCATCTAGAACGTTCTGACGCCGGAAGTTGTGATCTTAACGTCAGCGCTCAGTCTCCGTCAACTACGAGTTCAGCATCTGAGTTCGTGGCACCATCAACGGAAAGCGTTAGTAGCACCGAATACGTCACAGGTCAAACCGATGACGCAAAACCCACCACCCCGCCAAAACAGAAGAGAAAACGGAAAAGTAAAGGATACTCAAAACCCCCGAAGTCCCGACGGAAGAACTTGAAAACTGAAGAGTCTCAGGGGGAAACAAGTGATAATAATAATAAACCGACGGAGAGCAAACCCAAGCCAAAGTCACGAAGAACGTGCAAAAATTTTTCTCCGGCCACAGCATCTGAAGACGCACCACCTCTTCCCGCTGAGGACTCCGGGTTCGAGTCTGCTGACAAAGACGTTCTCAGTGACAACAACAATAACAGCACCAGCAACATCACTAAACCAACAACGAACAGCAACAAAAACAACAAAAACAACGACGACGACGGTGCAGACAACAACAGCCACAAATCTCTAAGCCCCTCTAGTTCGGTCGGAGAATCCACGTCCACAGAATCGTCATCATCAGCTTCCTCGGGCGAGACTCGAACTCTACGCCGCTCGACACGCAGCACGAGAAACACTGAGAACTACAACTTCCGCCTGAGTTCGCTCGTCAAACGTGTGGAGACAGAGAGACGCCAAAAAGAACCTAGACAGCCTAAAGGGAAAGTAAAACCTGCTCCTTTGAGCAAATATCGGAGGCGTACGGCCAATGCAAGAGAGAGGGACCGTATGAAGGAGATCAACGAAGCTTTTGACCAGCTGAAAGACTCCTTGCCCGATGTACAGCAGGATGATGGGAAACAGAAGGCCACTAAGTTCACCATCCTCAAGCTGGCCTTGAACTACATCGCCTCTCTGCGTGATATTCTGGGCTTTCCAGACTCTGGGATTTGCACAGGTACGGGTCTATCGTAGATAGATAGATTTAGATGGATGGATGGATGAATGGATTGATGGATTAATGAATAGAGACAATTTGAAAGACAATGCGGTTGCAGAAGGGTTTTTGTGGACAAGATGGACTGGTACGAAAAACAAGCAACATCCCGATATTTCTCCAACTTGACCCCCTTTCCGGGCTTCCGCTGTTACATTTGCTCTTTTAAATGTTGTTTGGTTACAAGTTTTACGTCCCCAGCAACACTGTAAGGTCATTTAAGAGACGTGCTACTTTGACGCTGTAGTTGTTCTTGCTCTAGTTGATGTAATTGATTTCTCTGTTATTCTCGAGTTTCTTGTTGTTTGCTGTTTTCCCTCATAGGGAACGGCGCTGTGGTGTAATAGTTAGGCTCTTCGCCTGTCATGCGGAAGACCCGAGTTCAATTCTGGTTGCCCATGACCTGGCTTGTTTTTCTTCTGGGATTTTTGCTTCTCAGTCCGGGTTGGCCCTGACAGGCAGGGTCGAAGTAGCCCGCCTCTTAAATGACCTTACACTGTTGCAGGGGACGTAAAATTGGTAATGAAAAACCTCATAGGTTTTCAAATACTTGTCCATCAACATTAGCATTGATATCACCCCCCCTCCCCAACCTCCCGGTCGAACAGGTGACTTTAAAGTACTGAAATGGGTGGGAAAGACAAAGTCCAAAAATCGAAAGTGAGCATTTTTTACATGATAAAATGTAAACTGTTCCAATTTACATTAGTACACAAGGCAGTGGGAATCAGTAGTCAGTTTTTTTCCAGAATGATACGCCTTTATAAAAGCTGGTGAATAGTTTTCGTTGGACCAGTCCTTGCAGCAGGTAACCAAACCATCCGACCAGCAAGGAGAATATTATTAGGTTTTGGTTGGGAAATCTGTGTTACGCTTGCTGTACTGGACAAATGCAATCCATTACTTAAGAGTCTTAATACCAGCATGTAATAGAATCCAGAATACCGGCGCGGTGGTGTAATGGTTAGGCGCTTCGCCTATCACGCAGAGGACATGAGTTCGAGGCCTGCGTGGGGCAGTTTGTTTGATCGAGTATATCTCCGTTTTTCTGCTGGGATATTGTCCCTCTAAGCCCGGGTTGGCCATGACAGGCAGGGTCGAAGTCGCCCGTCCCTGAAATGACCTTATAGTGTTGCAAAGGACGTTAAGCCCAAACCAAAACCAAATCGAATCCAGAATTCAAAGGCTTACCTGCCACACCTCTTAGAGAAAACCACTTTGTACACGGAAAGTTAGTATACAATAAAGGGAAACGAGAACATGGTACATTTATTCGCTTAAAAGACAATTGCGAGTGTGGGAGGGGGTAACTGATCTCCCTCTTTTTGTTCGTTGTTTTTTTATTTTTTAACCAGACAACACGTTTTTTTCTTTTATCAGTTTATTACGGCAATATTATCGGTTAGAGAGAAGCATGGAATGATCCAGGTCTTGGAATATCCAACTAAGCCATTATCTTTTTCCACTGTGATAATATCATAATATCTATATCGTTTAGAATTACAGGACTGTCTTTACTGGGACACTTAACGTTTTCAGAGGTGCGAAATCTCTAGAGCTGGGCAACGAGCCAGTTCAAAAAGAAAAAAAAGAATAACTACACATTCTACGCATTTCTATGGATTCGCGCAAAGAAAACAACCAAAAACGCAACGCTTACAGCGATTCTTTAAAGAATGCGTGGCGTCGGTATAAAAATCAACCAGAAAATACGTTACAAACATGATAGCGTCCACCAGTAGTACAGAGAGAGGGAGAGGGAGATAGAGACAGAGAGAGAGAGAGAGAGTCAAAGAGAGGGGCGAGATTGAGAGGGACAGAGAGAGAAAGGAAGATAGAGGAAGAACGAGAAAAACAGAGAGGGGAAGAGAGAGAAAGGGAGAGAGGGGGAGAAGGGAAGAGAGATTGAGAGGGGCAGAGAGAATGAAAGACGGGAAGCTATAGAAAAAGAGAGACAGAGAGAGGAAAAAAAAAAGGGGGGGGGGGGGGGTTCTGAATTCAACTACTTACGAGGGCATTGGGAAGTTTTGAGTTTGATTTCAAGTACCTGTAAGTTTCTGTCCTAAAATGATACCACATAAAAGGATATTTAATTCCGATTTCCCTCACGTCTGGAAATCTCCCGTCTGTGCTCCGTGTCGCATTCCGTGATCGCCCCAGAATACACCGGTGTTTGGGCGATCAAACCCCAGTCGCGTCCGGACTGAGGCGCGAGTTTGAATGCTTTTGCTCAGTCCATTCAGGTCCTCGTTTTTTACTTCGGGCAGGTTTAATTATTAAAAAATTGAAAGACATTTTATTCCTGTCTTTGGGGAAATTTGCTTTGAGGGCTTTTGCATGTGTATTCCTATTTATAAAAGAATACAGAGACGCTCTCTCAATTGAGTGGCTACATTCTTTGACACAGTGTCCTCCCTTTGGTAAAGGGAATCCATAGTGAAAGACTTCGAGTTCGTGAGGGGACACACCTCGAGGCATTTAACAAATTGAGCTTATGGGTGAAAAATGGGTCGATTTCTTTTTTCTTTTCTTTCTCTATTTTTCACATTCATTACGCCGTGTTTTTCTCTTGTCTCTTTTATACAATCGTTCTTTCCTCTCTCTCTTTCTCTCTCCCTCCATCTCTCTCTGCCTCTCTCTCTCTCTCTATATATATATCTATCTATCTCTCTCTCTCTCTCGCTCCCCTCTCTTCGCCTCCTATCCATTCCGACTTAAAGCTAACATAAAGCTAATTACTTGTTAAGAGATTTATCGCGAACGAGATTTTGAAAACATGTGCATTTTCTGCATTACAGCGGGGCAGCCCTGGTTCTATTCCTCCGGCTCCTGAATACAAGTTGCCGCCGGTGTTTTACAACCCTGTCTCTTGTATACATGTTTGTGTTATAGGCGTACATGTATAGATTTGTAGTGTAGGTTTTTCTTTTCTATAAGGAAATTTGTCCCTCGCGCTTTTCTCACATTGAGCTCGTAATTTTGTGCACATTTGTTTGTTTGTGTCTGTCATCCTAGCTGTTTTTGTTCATGCATCCGAGACTACATATTTGTGTGTGCATCCATGTCCACTGGTGTGTGTTCGCATATGTTTGGAATGTAGAATAATAATAATATTATGATTTTCTTCAAACTCATTTTAACAAACTCTTCTTCCGTTTCGCTGACTGTTTGTGTTGTCTCTCAACGAGAAATGTAACAAAACGAATATCCTGTATCCCTATTCAAAAATTCACAAAAAATACCGTAATAAATAATATGCTGATATTGTCTGGTCCGTAGAAATAGACAGCTACGTCAGGATGTTAACGCTAAGTAAATTATTGCTTCCTTTTCCCGCGGTTTTGCTCTGGCCAGTGTGCTGTGTGCAAACACTCTCAATCGCCAAGTCTGCCTGTAAATTTATTGAGAAACGTTACTGATTAGATTGGTTTAGAGACACAGCCGATCTTTGATAGAGCGATCTTTCCTGAGAGGTGTGATGGAGTTTCGGGAGGGCGCTAGTTTATTGTCGGTCTTTTGTTGTAGCGTTTCGTTGCCTGGAGCTATTACACCCCCCCCCCCCCCTTCCTTTTTCTTTTCCAACGCAATCCAAACTTTGAGAAAAGCAATAGAAATGCAGATCGTACTTTGTGTGCTCAATGCTCCAAACTTATACTGTAGTGTAGCGGCCAGGCTCTTCGCCTATCATGCGGAAGACCCAAGATCGATTCCGCATGTAGACGGCAGGGTTTGTTTATCTCTCTCTTTTCTTTTTCAGTTTTTGTAGCTGTCCTTTCGCCATTTAAAACATTTGAAGATCATCTAAGAGCGATTAAGACTATTTTAGAAAAAAATGCATACCTAGGAGTGAGCCTTCCACTAATGCAGTTAAAACAGCGATTTCCAAAGTATAAGTCAAGAATTTCTGAGCGATTATTGGTATTTTTGCTTCCGTTTAGGGGGTTTCGTGGAATTAAAACCATCGTAAGCCCGCTTTTAGATAGACAAAGCCAGAATGGCAGTCTAGCTGTTCCGCACATAGTCGTGGAGAATGTTTTTTATGGGTCCCTAAATGCTAAAAAAATGCAAGTCGTAAGACTCTCCTCTCAGGGGTTTAGCTCTTTCCCGTTCTCTACCCTGATTTATGTCACCGAGTGACTTGCAAAGAGGAGAGTGCTTTCCTTTGTCCATTTAACGGTACCACCACTCCCTGTTCCGTGAGTGTGCCGTAACATTTTTTGGGATGAAACTCTTACAACATACGCCCGTTGGTTAGAAACGTACTATATCATACAGCAAAACGAGTACAAAGGCAAAATTTGAAGGGTCAAGCAGTTTTCATCAACGTCCTCAATAAGTTGGAAGTAATTTGTATATTATACTGAAGCTCAATTATGTGCCTATTTCTTTGCAAGTCTTAGTAATGTACTGGAGTTATTATCATTGGAAATGGTTGGATCTAAATACTAACAGTTAAGAGTACCGTAACTACAAGGTAATATTCATTCAATTTTAAATGCACTGGGTTAATCAATTGATGCTACTTTTGTGTTTATAGTGTCGTTTCTCAAGCTATACATTATGCTTAGATTTGCCTTGAAGCGCTGTGAAGAAAAGTTTAGACCTTTAACAGTTTCTTTCCGACCATGCCCATCCCACCCCTCTTTTACCCCGGAGGATCCATTACAAGCATTGAGGTACTGCGATTTGAACTAGGGACTTTCCAAAGGCAACCCCTATAACGATTGAGCTAACGTCCCATCCGGCACCTAGAAATCAGAACAACATAAATAGCATCCATTACATACCACATATGAAACGCAAAGGTAGCTATTTCACCTTGGGAAACTGCTTTAATCCATCACCAAGGAAACTATTAAGTCGAAGCTAAAACACCAACATAATTTAGTTAGCTTAAGATATCCCAGATTCGACTTATAAAAAAAATCGGAGGTGGCTGAAAGGAGTTTTGCGGCGACCGAAACTTTGCGCCGTAAAAAGTAAACTGCTGTGTCAACTTGCTTAGGTCGGGGAAGCGTTGTGGAGTGGACGGTAGTTCTTTTAGGCTTGAGTTGACAAACAACGTTATCTTTGGCGCCGAGTTTAGAGACGCCAGGGGTTTCCGTTGTAAGGACTGCTACGTCTTTTGGGTTGGGGGGGGGGGGGGGGGGGGGGGGGGGTGGTGAGATACGAGGCAGTGACTTGATGCGGTTGTTGTTGTTGTTCGTGGTGGTGGTGGTGGTGGTGATCTTGTTGTAGTTGTAGTAGTAGCAGTAGTTATAGTAGTAGTTGTTGTTGTTATTGTTGTTGTTGTTGATGTTGACGGTCAAAGAGATGAAGCAAGCAATGCTGTTTTGCTTGCATGGACTCTACGCCCGTGATATCTTCCTATCAGAGGTGGATGTCTACATCAGAGCCTTTAAGTTTATGACAATGTGACCTTACAGTACTGAGGGTGACGTTTATCCAAAACCAAAACAAGGCGGCCTCCGATATGCTCGAAAGGCAATACTGAGCTCGTTCTGATTCACTGACCCGTGTAGATTAGTCATAGCAAACACTGACCGCGACCTTCTGACCTGTCCTTACTCAACCTGGTTTTCGATCCGTCTCACAGGTGTTCTCAATGAATCAGAGGAGAAATAATTAAAGTTTTTCGACTGCTCGTACTGTGATGTCAGAGCTGTCTCTTGGACTTACGACAATCTTGTGTACATTTGAAGCCAGACTGGTCCGTCTTGCTGTACTGGTTGGGCCCCTGTCACAGACGTGGGGCAAAGTCTAGATGGGGGGGGGGGGGGGGGTAATTTATTCACATCTCATTATTGGGAAAGA